>NMRB01002590.1:72650-98755 GCA_002633025.1 Notospermus geniculatus | reverse complement strand
GGTTATCACCAAGATATGGGTCATTTCACAGTAATTGGCACTTGCATGGTTTTATCACCAACATATGGCACTTGCGTGGTTTTATCACGAAGATATGGCACTTGCGTGGTTTTATCACCAACATAAGGCACTTTGTGGTTTTATCACCAACATGTGGCACAATTGCGTGGTTTTATCACCAACATGTGGCACTTGCGTGGTTTTATCACCAAAATGGCAAATTGCATTTTATACTCTGAATCTAGTCTAGTTCGAAGTGGGAATAAACCATCTGCCAAATGATATCGCCACCTAGCGTCAAGTTTGACGAACTGACTGTAAGGGAAAGGCCGTGTAACGAAACGACCGTAAACCGTATTGAGCGATATACTCCTGGGAACGAGGTTGGTGGGCGTACGGGCACTTTCAAGATGGATGCGTCCAGTCTGTTTTGTTTACTATCAATTTTCGGATTTTTATCATTCGGTTTCGACATCCATTACTTTATCTACGGGTTCTTTGCAATTATTGTAGCTAAGATACAAAAGAATCTGTCTCGTAAAGATTTCCAGGAAGAAAATTATCACTATGGTAGGCCTCCATACCGGTATCTCAGTGTTCAGTTCACCATTTTTAGCGTGTATTCGTGCATAGACCACTTGCGCAAGTCGGCCATTACAGCCAGAAGGTGTCAACAAACCTTGGGCCTAGTGCATTGTGCCGACGGTAAGCACAGGAGCCAACTGTACAAATGCATTAGGCCCCCTAGGGCGAGGTTAATGTTGACACCCTGGGCTGATAAGCGCAAGGGGTCTATTATACACTTGCTTATGATAACCATTTCTCGGACACCACACCATGACCACATCATTCATGTCATTTGCAACCAAAACCACGTCCACGGTGGTGACGGTTACATAGGCTACTACATTCATTTCCCTCCTTTCTCGTATCTTGTCTAGGTTTCTGCTTTACAACCGACTTAGATTTCATGTTTCACATGAACAATGCACGATACTTGAGGGAATGTGACTTCGGCAGGTTTATTATCTATACCCGAACTGGCTTGTGGGACGTTGTCAACAAAATTGGTGGTACCATGACAATGGGAGGAAGCACCATTAGATATCGGAAGTCAATCAATTTTCTTAACTTCTATATTGTGAGGACAAAGGTAAATAATACGGTAATCTTTGGAATGGAAGGATATTGTATTGGCAAGAGATCCACAGTAGTCATTTGCCATGCTGCAAGTAAAACTGCAAGTTATTTATACTATATTTAATTGGCAGGGAAATATCTGAGGGTGCTGATGTCAGCATACATGTAGCATTGTTACACGACTGCTGACAGTTCTTTCTTTCATTTCATGCTCTGTTGTTTCAGATTCTTTGTTGGGACGATAAGGCCTTTTATCTGGAGCAGAAGTTCGAACGGCCTAGTGATAGATTTGTGTATGCAATAGCTTATATTAAGCAAACTCTCATTAAAGCCCAACCAAAGGATGTTGTCCATGCAATTAGAGGAAGGGATGTAGACTCACCAGAATTTCCTGATGAAATCAAGAAGTGGATAGAGAGTAATCAAATATCCAGTGAAAAGTTGAGGAGTCAGAAAGACAAATAAATTTATCTGGTGTTTGTCATATTTGTTGATCTCTTACATTGCTCAGGTATTTTTCCAGATATTGATGTATTGGTATGTAGTCATCGAAAGTAACCTTCAGAGTTCATTGTGTTAAAACATAATTCATAATCGCCCAATAATGAACTTATTGGTTGTACAAAATAACAAAGTACCGGTACATGTTATATAATAAAGTAAAAAACAACATTGCTGCGTTCAACATGTTAATAATCTCAATCTTGATTCTCTAGGCGTCTTGTACTTAAAAAGCTAGGTGCATGAATCTTTCATGTCTTGAGGCAAACTCGTTATTCTTGGCTGGAAGGATGGATTGATTGGTTTATCATCATAACGCCAGATGGCGTCAGTGCTCCCTCCAGAAATATTACGGAACGTCTAATCGAGAGGTTAAGAAATCGCCCCGTTAACGGTAACACTAACGCTAACGTTATTTTTTACATTGCAGATGTACGTCAGAAATAGCGTTGACGTTTAGTGTTATCGTTAACGGAGCGGTTTCTTAACCTCTCTATTATGTCCAAGATTATGCGTTCGGCCGCAATTGGGAAATGTGCGATGATCTTGATACTATACAACTAGTCCTTGTGATTTTGACTGATTGATAAGTTTAAAGCAGGGATACTACCGGGTAGTTTATTTAGCAGGTACCATCAAGTGTGTCTATCCTTGGGAGTAAAAGACGCTCATATTGTGTACTGTCGGTGTCAATCCCACGGCCTGTCGGAGTTCGTACACCCCTTGGTCGTAAAATACTAATGTGAGGTTTTTATATCGGGCTAGTGCATCAACTGACGGTTGAAATAAAGGTACATTTTAGGTGCGACGGGATGTATTTCAATGAGACGACTTCTCGCGCAGCACCTCGGAAAGTTTCTGGGACGAAGGCTATCACCCTATCCTCACCCAACAGGAGGTGACGAACTCTGAGTCTGTGCCGCAGAATGTGCCTCAATGATATAATGTTAGATTGGACACGATATCACCCTAATAACAATAAAAGAGCCAATAAAACCCGAAGTTTAATCGCGGCGTCTGAATTAAAAACCGCCACGCGAGCGCGGAGCAGATGTTAATCGGCCGCGTGTGATGACGTCACGCTTTTGTCCGCGCGTTCGCGATTTGTGATGGCGGTTCGTCAGCACCGTAGCGCCAATCAGCGAAATAATTATGCGGCAGATTTCAATTAAGAACTCGCTGCGCATGACAATAACAATGTATTTCACCGCTAACAAGCCCGCAAATTATTTTTGTGTAAATTACTTTTGCCGCCTTTACAACAACCACAATTTTACCGCGAATCCCCAAAGTCCACGACATCTTTTATATTCCCTAGGGGGAATGGACAAACAAAATACATCCTAACCGGCACCATAAAGGTATAAAAATCACGAACCCAAATGTCTCCCTGACAATTTTTTCTTCATTTGCGGTAAATTTGTCCTAAATATGCGGTCTTTTCAATTCAACGGAGCATAATTCGACGCGAAAAAAAACTAAGCCAGTTAGATTGCATTTTGGCAGTTGGAAATTGAATTTGAATCCTCGTTATCATTTTTTCTGATATTGGTTAACCAGAAAGTAATATCCATTAAACAGAACCCGAAAGAACAGGAGGGAATTATCAAATTAGTAGTCAAAAGTTTAACTCTTTCTACGTAGCAACCACAATAATTCGGAAATTTCGAGTTATCATGGCGACATTTGAATGAGGGACCGCAGTGGCCGTCATTTCACGGTATATCAAATCCAAATCCAAAGTGCATGACGTACGCAGGCTATGTCGTGAACTTCGGGCACGCGTACGAAAATTGAGCATGGTGCACTTATACTGCCTCTAGCGATATCGGGTAATTTCATTTCGAAACTGGTGATTTCCCGGTCATTTGTCGACCACTTCCTCGCACTAGAATCTCTCCATTGATATAAACAACGTCGATGGGCGATACCAATCGATTGTTTTGATAACTTCTCGATTTTCCGGAGTACGAAAATGATTATGATAGAATGAGACAAATTGGCGGCGAAAGAACAAATGATGAGCAGCACGCAATGATAGGTAACGAAAGCCAGGGACCTTGAGACGAACGCCAGGAACGAAAATGACCGAATGTTTTCAAGCAGAAAATGGGGAACCAAGCCATCGCGTGTCGTTCGGGATTTGCAGCGACTCGTCTAACTTAGCAACCGTTGGTGTTACGGGGATTAATTCCTGCTAATTACAAGAAATTAAGATAAGATATTGGAAAAACACCACATTGTTACGAAGTGCATCGTGTCACACGCACTGGTCGACACTTCGCGACCGTCGGTATAGTAGAAAGATCCCAAAGGATCGGAGCCGAAGCTCACTCATCTCGCTTGGCGATCTGATCTTGGAACAGTTCTGGTTATTTCGATGTGACTCAATAACCAAAATAGTCTATTTTTTGATGGTAACTCAATTATAACCTCGTCTATTCGTTATTTTCGTCCCTATTCCGAGGCCGAGGAAACCTTGGATAAGTGAAAAAAAAGTCGTAATCACAATGTGTCACAAGGTGGCCCTCGCTCACCGACCCCGCGGTTGAGTTATCGTGATACGAGACACGTTGGCGACGGCCATCTTGACCTTGGTCCTACTAAAGCATCGTCAGCTGATAATGCACTCACTGCGTCAGCCTGCATCCGAAGAACACCAACGTAATGTTGGATACTGATGCCTTCCAAAAGTTCGTGCTGAAGAAAAAGATGACGTCAATTATTGAGAAAACAAAACGGGCGTACAACGTGGCAACATAAGGTCACTGCAGTAACTATACTGTTGATCTCATAATGTGACAGATAATCTCAGCAGTCTTTCCAGTTCCAGTCACTGACATGACAGATGAACGGGAGGGAATATCATCATATACGATGAGCTAAAAGGTTTTGAACCCGACGTTAGTATTTATGACCAGCAGTCGAAATGAAATGTAAAAGTCGAGTGTAATCATGAAAAAGTAACTCGAGAAATGTTTTATGCTCTTATCTGACAGGACTAATTTTTCGACGATGCTTTTTCCATCTCAGTTTNTTTTTTTTAAATACTTTTTTCATACTTCGCACGAAATTCTAAACTTAGCCCATGTCTATAGGCCCTACGTATTTTGGTCGCTACATTTCCGTTCTCTTTTACATTTATTTTGCTCAACCCGGGGGGGGGGGGTAGCTATTCAAGGTACAATCCAGATCTGGTTTTCATCTAATAAGCTTGATTTTTAGCATACAGGTGCAACTTGACAGCCTTTTTTGGCAACCTACACGAATATATTTTAGGATATTAAACATATGGAGCGTAAAATGACAAAAAACGTAAATATATCATGGAACCTTGATATATTTATGATGGTACAAAATAGAGAACAAAGAAGATGCACAGGATTTTCGCGGGCTTTTTTGGTTTAATTAACTTTTTTGCAAAAAAATGTCGAAGGTCACACGCGTTCCTACGACAAAAACAGTCATCGAAATCTTCCGTGTACCTCAGCTGCATCGCCATACTTTTTCTTCTTACCATTTGTCTTGATGTATGTGACAGGTTGTAACTATCTCACACCGGAGCCGACCGAAACACAAATTTTCCACAAACGATAAGATTGACACGCTGGTGATCCTTTTTATACCGGGTCAATTAAGCATTAGATAATAAATGTCGTTATTTTCTTAACCGCGGTGAATTATGCTGTGGAGGGACGGCCACACAATATGAAAGGTCATGTTGGATGGGAGTGAGCTGGGGGTGATGGGCGTGCAAAGGGGTGATACCTTTTTTAACGAAAAATCATATACATGTAAAAAAACTTCCACTGGATTTAATTTCTTGGGGACATTTCAAATCTACTCTAAATTCCCACTTACCTGTCCCATTCCTGAACTCGGAAAAAATGACCAAATCCTAAGTTGGAAGATATCGCACCGCTGTCATTCTTTGCCAGGCTCGGGAGTGGGACAAGTAAGTGGACAGGACATTATTGTTTCTGACCATATCCCCACCCCGTTATCTTCAACTCAGGATTTAGTCATTTTTTCCTAGTTCAGGAATGGGACAGGTAAGTGGGAATTTAGAGTATGTTGATGGTGATTGGTTACGTAGTAGGTCATGAGATTTCATCGGTCGCCAGTATGTGGGACTATCTCATCCAAATGACAAGGTATACATGTATTTGCTTACCAAACAAATGCAACGAAAAAGTGACATTCGGGTAGGCTACACCCAAGAGCAACGCTTCGTTCAACACTGTTAGAAATAACAGAAGATTTTACAGAAAATCTGTGCAGCAGTCCCCAGCACTGGATCTGTAAAATTACAGAGTGATCTGTAAAACTACAGAGACTTGACTGGAGGCTGACCAAATTATATTTTCATACTGATCTCAGAAGGCATCATAATGGGATGTCTAATGGAGTCCAACCAATACAGGAAAACATCATACCATAAATAATTATGTAAATTTACAGAAAGTGCTGGGGACTCTGCTGCAGGCACTTTCTGTAAAATTACTGCAAAATCACTACTGTAAAATTAATAATTTCTAACAGTGAAGAGTTGGAAGAATTCTGTGATGGCAGTCTGAGCAATCAGGTGATTTATTCGTTTAGGCAGGTGCATTCCTATCGGAGACTTGATGATAAACTCACTGACAATATTTTGAGATTGTTGAGTTAACTAGCCCACAGGTGTGGCAAACATAGGCAAGAAATATGAATATGAACGTCTTCCGTACAAAAACAAATGGGCGGCCTGACGTGCTTGAACCTCAGTTTCCAGTGCCCGCCACCCCCACCCACACCCACATGCAAATTCAAATTCAATTTCAATAATTTTGTTTGTGCCGTATAAAATGCATATGAATGAAATGACAAAATTAATATTCGTTCGTATCTTTTGCCAGGAAGAAACCAACAGCAAAAATAGATAAGCGAACGAATAAAACCAATGGCGGTGACCATGAGTTGAACAGTAGGCATGCAAGAGACCGGAACTTGAATTTTTGTTTTTTTCCGCTCCCCCTTGGCCAAACTATAGCAGCATCCACGGAAGCCTGCCTACATTTTTGCTACCATACAGAAAACGTTGGACTGTGTTTGAAATGCTGAAATATCAAAGAAAACGAGAGAAAAACACTTCAAGACAATAAATTCCATCGTCATCAGTCGAGTGCCAATTTTCCTCATGGAGGAGATCAACTGTTTACCTTCTTACCATCGTTAGCAGTTTCGAGTCTAAACTCATCATCGGATGTTCCACTAGACAACAGCAAACCGTAAACAATGGCATAAAACAGCGCATCTTTTCAGGTGCGATAAACAAGCGAATATAAATATTTGTGCTACCTTTAAGTACTCCTCGTTAGCCCGAATTGCTGAGCATTCCGTCCATTCCTGTTGGCTACGGAAGAAGTATTTGTTGCCAAACGATTGCCGACTATTTGGTGTTTGTAGTTAAGGTGTATACCTTCGGAATGGTGGGAGTTCTGTTGCTTTTGTTTACATTGAGACAACAACGTCGACAAAGATAAGCAAAAACGTGGACTCCGACGAAACAAAGATGTTCACCTTCTCCGAGGACGATTACACGTCACTTCAACTGACTGGAGAACCCTCGGGTAGATGTGCCATGAATACATTGCCGACTAAAAATCAAATACTTTTGGTCGAGTCATTTTGAGTTTGGTATATCACCAAAAAAGGAAGTCAACTTCCAAAAGTTCGCAAATTTTCGACCCCAACCGGGGTCTCCTCAGGCACTTTTCAGTATGGAACTCCCACAAAATAGATAGATTATCGATTTTTGATATCACCTAATTAATTATAGTAGGCTATATATCTATCGCCAATTAATACAAATTGATATCAGTGTCTGAGTTTCCTATTTTAAAAAATGTATTTCCGAAAATAAACTTGTACAAAAAAATGTATGTCATAAAATGCCATTTATGTTTATGTAGTTATATCAGGATCCCTAAACACTCTTCCTTCCTTTTCAGGACTTCCTTTCAATCAATGACGAGAGGGAGACCTCGGAATTCAATTCATGTGACCGAAGTACGACAGTGGTCGACACCTTCGTCTGCTACTTGGTCCCGATGTAAACAAACTGGCGCCAACAGTGGTTGACGACTCATGTTCTCGCGAGATTTATGGGAGTTTTGGTCCGGGTTCCAGGACCGCCATGCCATAAATTCATTTTGATTGTTTCTCCTATCACGCCTCTTGTTCAAACATTTAATGCGTTGTGCGATAATAGGACAATGACAGGCCAAAGGTTGAAAATACAAGCATAAGTTTCCATATTGGAAAGGGCATTGAGAACGAAAATGTATCCGTACATGCACTGTGCTGAATGTTTTACGGGATGGACCTGGGTGGACCTGTCCCCATAGCATTTTGCCTACCCCATTTCGAAGCGACGTCATCGGGCATTAAGTCTGTGCATCTCGTACCGGTATCTAATTCATTGTGGTCAACGATTGCCAAGTGATATTCTCAGTGAAATCGCCGAAATTCCATATCAGGGCCAGACACCGACATGGCTCCCATCAATTTCCGTTCGCGGGGTTTGAGTTCCGTTGCGGAGAGAGGCCTCCGCTCGACCGTCTGCCAGGTTAATTCACGATTTAGTTCCACCCGGCTGCGTGTGACATCACGACATGCGGCATGGAGTCGCAATGGTTGACTTGCCACATGACTTTGATCGGTTCTTAAACAACCGCCAAGATGACAAGATTAAAAGCCAATTATTTCAATAATACAGGAGATAGACCTTTGTGACCACGATCGTCGGTTGAGATAGTGGCTTCTTGGTGGTCGCTTGATCAGCCGATCGCTGGCGCCATAATGGTTGATTAAGGATCTGCATAAATTTAATAAACCACGTGACTAATCTGTCGCCATCGTAAGCATGTAGTAGTGATTATTGGCGAGAAGTTATCAAAAGGAGATCTGCACTGAAAACCCAGATAAAAATCGGATCCGTGAACGAACAGGTATGATGGAGTGACCAGTTTTCGGGGCAGAACAGTTTTCGTGGTACTCCCGTTTTTTCCCGTTCGTTCACGTTTATTCACGCGCGCGCCCGCGAGATAAAAACATTTCACGGTAAATTAATATCTCTATTTTCGACACATAAACAAAATAATTACGGACGCAAAGTGACTAACGCCACAATCGGGCGGTAAAGTCTTAGGCCTACATGGCTTAGTACCACGAAAACCGGTCACACCGTCAATCATACAGCTAACTACTGCATCCTCCTTGCAAAACAACATTTACATCATGCTGGTGATCTCACAGTTGGATAGATCCACGGACTTAACGAATGACTGATTACATAAATTGTGTAGTACCTACGTATATTCGAAGTTTTGAAATAACTGTAATGTTGGGTTGGATTTATGGCGTCTAGGCCCCTGATTTTAGGCTAAAACATCAGCTAGTGACGCTCCATCATCGTCATTGCGTCGCCGATGGTGCAATGCGGAAGACACGTGACCAAATCACGTCGTCAACTGTTGGATTGAGTTATGTAACACCACTTGCCAAAGTCGCGAAAGGTGATTAAAGCGTCAAGTTGCTGCAGCTTTACCTGCATTCAAGTCTCCACAGCGTCGTGTGAGGAATGTAACCAAGGATTGATATGCAAGGAAAAATATCGACTTTGAATGCAATTTTGCGCAATTCACAACAAGTCATTTTTTGATTCCCATGGGAAAGCTGCTGGGCGTTCTTCATGAACGAAAATTAATATCCAAGGACAAAAAGAAAGAAATGAAAAAAGAAAGAAAAAATGAACGAGAAAAATCTGGGAGAATTGGTGATCTCTGTATAGAGCGATGAGACAGTGACCACTACAAGGTTAAAGTCACTATAATTATAAACGTTTAAGTGGTAACTGTTTGTTAGAAACAGGATATCCTTCAATTTCGGACGGTCTAAGGACGCTATGGCGCCACATTAGTGTCAATTCTCTTTGTTCTGCCACATCAAACGTGTCGTAAATATATCATTCATCAAAATTTCGATGACATGAGTTACTGCTTTGAAAATTGACCACGATCTTTTATTTTGAGGTGTAATGAGTTACCAACGCCCTGTTCAGGTCTGTTCACCTTTAGCTGGATAATATCGCTGTGCTTGTTTACCTGATAATACATAAACACACCGATATCTCCTATGATCTCTAAAGCCTACGTCACAGTGGGCAATTACAACCATCTTGTTACCAAGACAAGAGGCCGTGGGATTCCATAAAGTCTGGGGGCTATCGCCAACTTTCACGGCCTAGTTGCTAAATACCGATAAGTAGGCGACATCATTGGCGGTAATCCTTGATATGAGCAGTGATACCGGTCGTGATGGGTTACTTCTACCTCTAATAAGCGCACTTTTCATCCGGTGATGTTTGATCCTTGGAGTCTGATCCCTGATAACTATTGGGCCCTGGATAATCCTTGCATATCGTCAAGTTGTTTTTTTCACAGCACTTTCACATTTTTCATTAGGTTAATTTGAGTACCATGAAAAGTGTGGACAATGCTGTAAAAATCATGCAGAAGACATAATGTATAGATGATATTTCTTTTCTCTTTATCTATGTTTATTTGCAGCTATTTTGCAAGTTACGATGGCATTGTTTTGGAAACTAAGACATAAGAGAAGGAAAAAGACGCCAGGAGTAGGCCACGAACGTGTGTAACGGGTCATCTCTGGAAGGATTGCATCTCCAGAATTTTGGACTGCAACTCTGGAGTTGCAATTGTGGAAGTCGGTTTTAATTGAAACACGAGGCGGCGCTGATGATCATGACATGTACAGTTCCTTTGGAAATGTCATGCCAGCACGTGTAACTTTTCACACGCACGCAGTTTAACCAACACAATATTTGTTTCTTCTATTTGTCCTACCCCTCTCTTTTGGGGGAAGGGTACTCCAGTAATGAGCAGCAAGGGCCGTATGCATAAAACATCTTAAGTGTAAAATTTCCCTTATCTTTTGTTTGGAACATAGTTTAAGGGAAATTTTATACTTAAGATGTTTTGTGCATGCGGCCCCTGGTAATCAACCGTTCAGGCGTTTTGTTTATGTCTGTAACGGAATGTATGACGCATTCTTGCGGACAGTGTGACATGTAGATGTAATGATGTATCGTGAATGGTATCAATGCTCCCTTGAGCAACCTGTTTTCCTGGAGTTTGTCGTGGTATGAAACTCCCGCTCCTCAGGTGATATCCGCGAGACGGTTTCTGCAGACGTCAGCTGTATCATTGTGTATTCAGGTTGCTACACGTTGGAAAACGTAAACGTAATCGTATGTAATATACATCAGCTTGCAGAACCTCAGTAATTGTCTGCATGTTTACCTAATACTTGATAGCTGTACAGTACATGTAAATTCCGGAGTCGACATGACGCTACACATGTGACATCTTTTAGGCACTTGTATAACTAGTCACTTCCATAGTTGCAATTCCAGAGTTGCAACAGCACTTCCAGAGTTGCAACAATTCCAGAGTTGCACCGTAACAAACGTGTACCTCATCATGATCTCAGTCATATGTGCCTAGTAAATTCGAAAAGGACTAAAACGGACTTTGTATTGACATCGATCTTCACCGAGCCATGTAATGAAATCAGATGTGTTTCTCAACCAACCACAAGTTACTCAAAAATAGCCTATGGCGAAGATTTCACCGGACAATATGGTTCAATGATAATCCCTCACGATTCGAGCTTCGCAAACATGACGACACTCGTCGTATGGGCCAGAGCCGTGGTGTCTGCAGATTTCATTTCTGGTTTACTATTGGGGAATCCATCAGACCAAGAAAGTCCACACTCTTAATCTTGAGTACCGCTGAGCGTAAGGGGGGGGGGGTAATCATTGGAGGCTTGGTGGAAAAAGCTAGTTCGCCGTAATTCCTTCATTGATAAGCCTTCACGGTTGCTTTATCGTGGGAAAAATCTAGGGGTCAATATTTTATGATCCCATGGCGTCGGGAGAGAAAATCGGTTTGGATACACCCAGGCACCAACTGACGAAAATTTAAAAACCTTGACGGAGGTGGAAATCCATGGTAGGCTGCTCAATCAGTCAGCAAAAGCAAAAAAATAATCAATTCTTGCAAAACTGGTATTTATTATCAAAAGCAATTAGAAAAGAATATACGACACAATTGATGTACAGTACATTTACAATACTTACACAATACAGTTCTATACACGACGGTAGACCATCTGAGATTCGACTGTGCACGGTCGGATCAGGACATTATTAAGCATGACAGTACAGCAGAAATATCGGTGTCGTCTGTCTTTGAGCTCTCTTTCGCAGGGTATAATGGTATATCTTTGTGCACAAAGGCACTGAAAGCTGTTTCGAAATATCGCAGTTACATAATTACGTCCAGTGAAATAATTTTCCACCCCCGCCCGAGTGCATTACCACTGGGCACCATGGCTCATGTTTTAGGCCCCTTTGTGGATTTTAGGCTAGAGCTAATACAGGTTTTTGTTGAAAGCTTCTCCATCATTACATCGAAGGCAAAATGTGCAGAACGCCTACATGTACTGTGCATACTTATTTCGCTGATACGACCAATACAGCAGCTGTTGCTTCGAATCTCAATTTTTGTTTTAGGCCCACTGTTCAAATGGTTGGCAAGATCGTTGAGAACGCAGGCAGAACAACCACTTTATCCATTGATAGATCTAGTGTGATAGAAAAGGCAATGGCCTTGGATCATGGCCCTGGTACAGTTTTTCTCAGACAGTTCTAAAAATTCACATTGTTCGAATAATTGCACTGAATTGTTCCACAGGAATGCGAAAATAATGTCCCATGAACTCAAATCACAGATTTGATATCTTGGCAGTCCAGTGCTATGACTTTAATTCCGAGTTCAGTTCTGCTGCCCAGACATGCTGTGGCCATCCCGTTCGTCCTTTTCCTTTCTTTTCACCGTTACTATGGTTACTTCCATTTCCGGTTGGTGTACTTCGGTCTTCTCCGTCAGATCCGGACCCGCTTCCGCTGTGTGAACTAGACCCACAGTTCATCTGTAAATACAAAGGAATAGAGGTTGGTTAAAATTATCTGTTTTATTCATCACTGCGCACAAGGGGTCCATGAAAATTCTCTCTACCCATATCTGTGGAAGTCATTGGTATCCGTGCTCTGACCGGTCCCGGCACGGTTCGTCATCTGGCGATCTGCCCCGTTTACACTGGCACAGTGGAACCGAGCCAGTTAGCGGGTCCCTCGAGCTCTCCAGTCAGTTCAGTCGATCGGAGGTACGAAAATCAAACGAAAAATCAAACAACGACAACAACAAAATGGATGCCGCCATGGAAAATCACTCAAAAATTCCCGCTAATGACGGCATTCATAATTCGCACATGTGCAGAACACAATAGAGAGCTTTCGCTATCCCGATTCCGAGATCGAGAACGGGAATCAGATCGATTTTTGTGTATGACGTCATCATTGCCTGGGTAGTGTTTTCCCGTTCTCGATCAGATCTCCGGCGTTCAGCGCTTGGTTCTCGGTGAGGATTCCGAGATCGAAAGCGCCCACTTCACAGCAAAAATGGCCAGTGTTTGGGATACCATTCAGGTAGGCCTACTACTTGTCGTTTGAATATGTGCAAAAAAGTGCATGGCTCGTGGTGATCGTGCTGTTGAGTCGTTTGATTTGGGGTACAACGGTCAGCAGTGCGTGCTTCGCAGTGTAAAAATGTTGGCCTACTGATCGTTGCAGTTGACATGCTGCCGGCCGGCTTGCAGGGCTGAGGCCAAACGCAGCGTCACGTCAGTGTTGGCGAGGCCAGCGCCCATGTACGTCGACGACGTCACTGACGTCATATCTCGGTTCGGGATTGCGAAAACGAACTTTCTTGCTTCCGAGAACGGGTACGAGATCGAGTATCATTCTCGGCGGCCCGGATCTCGGGACGGGATAGCGAAAGCTCTCTAATTTAGCAACCGAGCCGAGATCGGTTACCGTTTACACAGCAGTTTATCGAACCGATCCGATCTTGGACCGGTCCGAGATCACCTCCAACTGGTGGTCTCGGCACGGTTCGGTTTGGAACCGATCCTGGCACGCTTGTCCCGTTTACACTTGCTATTTTTTTGGTGATCCGATCTCGGACCGGTCCGAGATCGGTTATTTTTGCTCAGTGTTGGTTGTGCTTGACATAGTTTTCTTGATAAAATGCTGTTAACTACCGCAAAACATTATCTACCTAAGCTTTAATCTCAGAAAGATAACTCGGCTATGCCCTTGTTGCTGTGACTTGAAGAAGGGAAACGTTCAAGAAGTAGATAAGCGATGTTGAACACTTTCATTCGTGAAAACAAGACTTGACTCGAGGCACACATGGAGAGACGATGATTCCTCCACTCAATGGGTCATGAATAAAGACTAGCAAATGCTTTTACTTGGATTTTGCAGTACAAATGCACTTTGGTATGCTGTACAAATCTGCAGTAAAAGCATTTGCCTTTTATTCATATCACCCATTGCGCCACAATTTGGTCACAACAAGTTGTTTGGTATGCCTTAATGGGGAGGTTTCGAAATCAAACGATAAACCAAAACTTTACGACAACGTTATTCTTCATACTTTACATTAACCAGATTTTGCATTGCATTTTCGGTACAAAAATAAAGTTGTCGTCAACGTTTACGTTTATCGTTTGATTTCGAAACCTCCCTATCATCTGAAGTTTGTTCAGATCAGCTCAGTTCCTTACGACATTTGATTCTCACCGAGAACTATATTGTTGTCGTCAGTGGAACGTTTGTTGAAAAAGTTTTCTCGGAAAGGAGTCATAATATGTTTTAAAATCAACGTGTTCCAAAGCACATGACATAAAGAAGTGTTTCTTTATGTCATGTGCTTTGGAACACGTTGATTAGTACGCTCAGTGGCCAGCAGCAGTATACTGATGCTGGTTACTGCATGAGCGTACTTTACCCATCGCATAAAGATTATAAAACAACAATATCTGATAAACTGTCTACATCAGGTTTAGAAAAACGATAGGGTCAGATACAAGTACACAGCATAGTGATTCAACGCATATTTTTAATGTACACTGTACATGTACGTACACTATGTGAAACGAAAACCTTTGATACTGCCGGGTTTTATATCAAATTCATTGATTCTTATCTAAGTCTTGTGTATGTGCTTCAAATTATCTGTCAACGGTCCTAAGGGCAAGCGTATGACTGAATAATCCTCATCATCTCAGACGAAATTGATCATACAATTGAAAAAAAAGACACGTATCCAAATAATTAACTACCAAAAAGAATAAATGAAGACCGCCAATATGTTGTGATAATGTCATTTACTGCGGGATTGCAAAGTTTGTTTATTTTGTGCTCATCCGCGGGGATGAATTTATGTCCATTATAACCTCATATGCCAGTCATCTAAAACTTTTAAAGGGGTCTTTATTGCCGGGAATAACCCTAATACGGCACAGAGCAATATCATTCGGCGGTATTTTCTCCCGAGTGAGATAATTTTCTAAGTCCGTGGGGAGTGATTGCCGCCGAACGCCATCTTTGCCCATTGGTTTTTACAGCCATCATGTCCGTAATTGGCGGGGTTCTGGAACATGTAGACGTCCTGATCAGTTATTAATCGTGATGGTTATGTATCCAACCACACATTGATATCAAATTAGGAATTGATTGAATCAAATTAGCCTCCACTGAGAGGACAATTGCAGGTGTGCGCATTCTATTATAACAATTACGTTTAATCGTGGTTTTATTGAGTGGAAAATGTGGCGGCCATACTGGGCCATGACGTCATTATGGTGGTGATTCAATTTTGTGGCTGACAGAGAGAGATGAACGCCCAGAGATAGTCGGTATGTACTTTGATGTGCTCAGAGGAGGCTAGCTCGTGTAAATATGGACTACTCGGATTATCGTTTGCTGACTTGACTGAAAGTTTTCTTGAGCGCCAATGCTACATGTGATAGATATTGAATTTAGAGGATCCTTTTTGTTATAGAAGTAAAATTTGCCAACATAGTTGAAGTGCGAAGTGCCAGGCCTGGTGTTCAATGTGCACGGTGGTGGGTTCTAAAAGTAGGATCTTTAGTTGGACTTTCCCAAGTTTGATTCAAGTTTGATTGTCCTTTTCTATGGTAGGCATTTTCCAACGTGGCATCATGAAAAATCGTCCCAAGCTTTGAAATGGTGACCACGCTGAAAACTCGTTACAGGTCTAGCACAGCAACCGCCAAGTCTGAAAATACGGTGTCATGTCCGTCTGCTCGCATCGAACTTATATCTGGAGGTGAGAAAACCGCCGCTGGTGTCTCATAAACGCGTGCCTCCAAACCGCCGTGTTTAATTATTTGAGATTTCAATATGGTTGATAAATTTGTCAATGAATTCCTGAGCAGATGTTGCCTGGAAAAGTGCCGCGGGACCGCAGTTGTCATGATTTGGCAAGCTTCGTTCATCAGCCAGGGAATCAACAAAAACAAGTTTCCAAATAAATGATTTTACGGCATGAAACGACCTCCTGTAAATGTCTATTACAATTTTTTTGCTGATGTGCATGTCCAATTGCGATTCATGTAGACATTTTCTTCGGACTGATAAAACCCGGAATAAAATGAAACGAAATGAAATCATCGAAATGGGACTCGCAAGGAATTTGAGAATTAACGTAGGCCTAATTAAGTGTCATTATGTTGCAGACGTATGCTTCCGCCTTGAGATTGACGTTTTTTTTCCACATACCACACAAAATCAAATTGAATTATTATTTTGACCATTTCGATGATTTCATTTCGTTTCGTTCCGGGTTTTATCACTAACCTATTTTCTTCACCTGAATGAGGCCAGCCAGTGCCGATTGCAATGTTTATGTTAAAGAAGGCAAAATGATCGACCTAAGTTTCTAATCAGAGTAGCTTTATCTGCTCAACAAGGCTCCATCCCCCACCTTATCATTGAACACCCCTGCAGCGGTTACTCATTCAACCCCAAGTACCCTCACCAGTCAAAAATCCACCCTCTCAATAAAGTCACATTTCGATTAGCCCATCAGTATTAGAAGCCACGAAATCGTGCTAACAGATAAGGGTAGTTAAGAGAAGATAACTGCACATTAAGAGGGGCGTCTGGTTTGCATCTTCGCACCTCTGAGACCAGTTCGGATGGTCCGGACTCTTGATCAACTACGGCAGCGTTGAAGTCAGATATTGGCTCCCTACTATCCCTACGCGAGGTGACACTCATTTATAAGGGTGAAGTTTCCTAGTAGAGCGAGAAAAAATATACTAAATATACTAAAATTCTGCTATATTAAAAAAATAATATACTAAAATGTACCAAATACATGTATTCTGAACTATGTACCAAATATTCTGAACTAAAATATTGATATACTAATGATAATTATATTAAAATATAAAACCAAAGAAACTAGCAAATCCAAAATGTGATATTACGTAATATCACATTTTGGATTTGCTCGTTTCTTTGGTTTTATAAAATGTACCTCGCTACCAAAACTTTATACTCAAATATAATTGCACTAAATATTCTGACGATCATTTTTTGTTGTAAAAACTGATACCAATTGAATATTTTATTGAAATTCATTTTTTTGCATCCGTCAAAGTTTATGCACTGGAATATTATATCATAGACTAGTTTCTTTTGAAAAAATATTACTAGTTTTTTTTGCATTATTTCATTGCCTGCTCTGGATCTCTTAAAATACTACATGTAAGTACATGTAATTTCATTCATTTTATTTACATTAGGCTATAAAATTCTCGTCTAAAAACAACAATATATCAATTGTCATAGATCAGCTGATATTTTATTGTCTTAATTTTAAACAAACGTTTCTCGAGGGATTTACATTGTTTTAATTTTTTTCGCTAAGTGCACCGTGATGTTTTCCAGGTTTCTGAAACACGAGAAATTATGTAAATGAGATAAAAAATTTGGCACGTGGTTTTATAATAGTTTCCTGTTGAGGTGTTATAATCATCATGCTATACTGGACAAATTTAGATGATTGATGCAGACGACGACGCCATTCGAGTCACAGCTTCTGAATTGATCATTTCGGTTTCCAAGTGAACCTTGTATAAGGTAGAGTGACGATGAATTTGGTTTAATTTGGCGCAGAGTAAAGCGGCGAATCCACTGTCGCGATCTTGGCTTGAGACGGGGTTGCGATCCCTTGCGATCACCTTATAAGGACTTCCGATTGCCATATAAGGTGATCGCAAGGGAACGCAACCCCGTCTCAAGCCAATCGCGACAGTGTTAAGACAGTAAAACGAACATTGCAAACCAAATTTTCTCAAGATATTACTAATTTTTTCCGGGAAGATGGAGTGTTAGACTAATTTCTGCAGACATTCTGACGAAAGGATAAACTTCCAAACTTCCAATGTGCCTTCTGTAGTGTTATTCGCTACATAAGACACTAAACAACTTCTTTCCAGCAGGTCGTTGCTTTGAAGTCTCCTAAACTTTCTCTTTGACCACCTTGTAAATGTTTCTGCGTGTGTGTGTATGTGTGCACTATTGAGTAGGTATAGGACCACCTAATACGATCAGAATGAAAATCATGGGCCCCACGGATCTAGTCGGCGACACCACAGCAATGGTGTGAATGTCCTCCACAAAACGTCTCCGGTCTTCCTTATCAGCGATCTTTTAAGGTATAGTTTCTAGGGAATATTCGTAAAGAACACTAGTATATGAATATTGCGACAGACATTTTCAGGCGCCTTTTTACTCACTAGAGAGACGTAAATCTTCGGCATCCAAGGCCTTTAGGCATTTATCAGTCCATGAAATGACCACGTCTTTGACGAAAACACATAACATGTTCTTGGGTTAGTTCTGACAATGACGGTCGATGTGTTCAGGACGGTTGGCACCAATCGGCGTGTTCTTGAGTTAGATATGATTGGACTTTTGTAAAACTCTCTATGCCCCTCAGTCGGCCCGATGCCGCGGTAAGATAGACTAATGAAGATATCGAAACGATGTGACGCTCTATTGCCCACGAATGGAGAGTATAATGTAGCCTTTTGCCGAGGGAGGTGTCGTCTTTTGTTGCTCTCATTATGCGGTGCCGCCCATAAGCAACCCCTCTTGTTCAAGAGTCTTTACACGATTTGACAACACTGCCATATCAGATTGCCAAAAGACCAGCTCATCATTTTTTTTCAATACTGTATCCCGATCTGAAGATATGCTCACCCATGAGATACTTGGATTGAATTCACCTGAATTAACCTTTGACTGGTAAATCGAAATCAGTTGCTGGAAGCTTTTTCTATACCGATATGATGATAGCTCTGCCATGAGATGCTTGCCATGAATTCACTCAGTTAACATTACTAGTATCAAAAATAGATATTTTTGCTAGTATTAATTTGACTGCTAATATCCGGAAGAACCAGTCGCTGGAAGCCAACTTCTCGGCGAAGTCTTCGTACACCTATCAATAGGGAGGTTTCGCAAATCTGACGAATTACGAATTACGAAATACGAAATTGGACTTCCATGATGTAATGTATTTCAGGAGATGGTTGATACCACAAATATCGCCTGCTGCAAGAGCGTCTTTTAGCCTACGACGTGAGACCTTTCATTTCCACGAAGTGGAAATTCAAAAATCCAAGATATTCTCGGTCTTACATGATATGCTAAAAGACGCAGTGGCATCAGCAGGGACGTTTGTGGTACCAACCCGAGTCTTCTGAAATACATCAGGTCCTGGAAATGAAGTTGAATTTCGTATTTCGTACTTCGTGTTTCGTCAGATTTGCGAAACCTCCCCAATAAGCATGGGCCTTTCTGTTTTTTGAACGACTATGGTTAACTGACCATGCTATGCCAGTGTAATGTTTTTCAGTGTGGCCAATTTTCTGGCCCATTGTTTGGAACACACTGGGAAGCAGACTCACTGTTTCTCTGTCAAGTCGCCGCTTGTTCCGTCAATCTATAGAAATGTCACACTGGCACACGGGCCACAATGAAAAACGTTACACCGGTTAAATCAGAAACTGTGATTGGAAAATTGTGGATGGCGAAAGCAAAAACACCTCGCTTGATGTTGAAAAGGCATAAACGGAGCGTGTTTTTGATAATTCATAGTTCCTGTCCTGATCAGTTCAAATTACGGTTGATGAAGCAAAATTGGCGTATAAGTATATCTGATGGTTTGGTTGAAATTGCTCTCCAATCTATTTTGGTTTGGTCCCGCCACGTGTCAGTGAAAAGATAATGGGATAATTCGCATTTATTTCCTGTTCAGGTTTAAAAAGGTGGAATATGGTAAAAGGTTGAGTATAGGTGACGAACTTCATTTTGATGTAAAATGGCAACTGATCGAAAATGGCCAGGAAATTTTTGAGAAGCTGCCGCAATTTGTCCGACACAAATTCTATTACGATTACAAGAGGACATACATTTGGTGCCAATTTTCATTACCCATTTGAGACACACCATGCATGGTGAAATCAGCGTGGACTAAACGACTCTTCCAATTTCACATTTGTGTCACACATGGCAAGGTTGTAACGACGAAACAACGTGTTGAAATTGACATGATAGATTACAACAAGTCATCCAACAAATTTTACAACTGTCACGCATATGCAACCACTCGGTTATATGGCCTCTTGGATTCACTTTAGCACAGTTTGTCTTCAGAGGTATACACCACTTGGCCGAGTTTTTCTGATCCGTGAAGATAAGATGTCACAATGTGGCGACAGCTAGACTGGGCCCCGTGGCACTCTCACCAAGATGAAACAAATTATCTTTAGAACAACAAGTTGTTATTCCATTTCTTTCGCTTGGATGATATTCGGTTGCCTAGGCGGAAGCTTGTTAAAGAACGTCTCTCATTTTCCAGCTCATAAATTTTAGAGGCCTCTATATCGCTCTCAGAGGGTGGACGATGGTCACTCGGGGTACACGTGGTTCTTGCAGTGTGGTATGGTAACGAGCGCGATGACTGGCGCAAGGTACATGTGTACATGTACATGAACAGTACATTCACCAATTTCAGAAGCGTTACCACCCGAGGCTTTATTCATGGTTAGATATTCCAGCTGACTTTTGACATTATCGTTAATTTCAGATCCGAATCACAATTTATGGGTTGAATAAAGCAGCTAATCGTATAATTTCCATATTTTATGTTGATTTCAAAAATGCAGAATACCATTGGAAAATATCCACATTCCTATCTTTCGCAGCCTACGTATAACATTTCATGTAAATTTACAGTACAGTAGTTCGCTCAATAAATTTTAAAAAGAGAAATTATAAAAAAAGAGAAAAAGAGAAAATTTTAACCACAGTGTTGGCAATGCTGAGATGTCATTGCGTCAATGACTCTGAACTTCACCATCACCATGTTCACTTCGTGAGTCAAATACAAAAAATCATCATAACCCATCATAATGAGCTATTGTACCCATTTGACTTGATTCGTATCTTCTCCATCAAATGTACCTAAATGGCAATTTGTATTGCCACAGATTGCGCAGTTTCCGCCGATAATGGTGAATTCTGGTAATTGATGTAACAAATTTTTAACGTCTTTTCGGCAGAGATTAGTGATGACTGTGACTTCCTGCCCAGTTTAAGCAAAGGTGATGTCGAATTGGTCCAAGTGAGGTAAATTGTATAACGACATAGAAATTACATCATGAATTTTCATTGCTGTTTGAATGGCCAATAAAAATGACAGCAGTGAGTAGGGCAAGGGAAATTGAGTGAGGTTATTGACAGAATTAAAAGTCATTTTTTCCTTCATCAGGCCACTGTTTCATAAAGTGACTTTAAGCTAATGGTACCTTTTAACCAAATGGAAAATGCATTGAGTTAATGGTACCATTAGCTTAAGTAACTTTATGAAATAGGCCCGAGATTATCAGCAGACCGATTATATTTATACCATGCAGTTGAATGGAAAAAGTGTTGAAATTTCAATTAGGCATGACTGGTCGAGAGGTTACTGTTTTTGCCCATTCAAGATTTCATTTCCCATTACTTTCAGCGGGAAGGGCCAGGACAAGACACAACTTGACAGAATTGCATTACCCACTCTTGTCAACCACTTACCCTCGAAAAAACTGAAGCTGAACGAAAGGAAAATTAACAGACTGGTGGATTACTTACCAAATCGTCTTTTTTTCTTTCTATTTTCTTCAAAACTTCTGCTTTGAATCCCTCTGCCATTTTCGGGTCATCCTTCGATAAAACGTCCATAAGATATGCAATATAACTTGTAGCCAATTTGAGCGTTTTGATTTTTGAGAGTTTCGTATCAGAGGGTACATTTGGAATGCAGCCGCGAAGTTGTGCAAATGCCGAGTTTATGCTATGAGTTCGTCTCCGTTCCTTTTTGTTAGCAGTCGGGCGTCGTTTTACGGGGACGACTTGTCCCATGTTGTTAATGATACTACCGTGACGTCCAATGATATCAGGATCGAACTGCTGCAGAGGGTCCATGGACTGAAAATCTGACAATGAATTTGGAGAGGGTATACCGTAGTTGTACGAGTCCATTTGGTTCATCTCTTGGCAATTCTGTCCGTTCATAATCCAGTTCTGTTGAAAATTGAGATTGTTATCCGGATGCTGATCGGGGTAGGTCGACTGCTGTTGGTAAATGTGTGGAAGGTCGTAGATATCATGGGATAACGTCCCCGAGTGGAAACTCGCCGGAGACTGGTACGAACCGACCAAATTCATCGTAACAGTTTTTCTACTTGCCAGGAATGTTCAATCTGCAGTGAAAAATCTCTCCAGATAAGCAAGACGCGTCCTACTTTCCAACTTCTCCTGGTGCACAGTTCCAAAGTATCGGAACAGATTGGGAATCTTCCAAAATCTGACCATCGAAATCTTGGTTTTTGCTCACTCAACTGGCATGACCTGCTCGTCGTACGGTAAGTTGTATTCTGTCCTGTTTTCGGCCCCGCGCCGAAATATCATTGGATGAGTGACGGGAGATAAACTACGATGGTGCCACGGCGCTTACACCTATCATCCCCTCATAAATCCCCATCCCATCCTTTGGAATCCAATACGAGACCGACGGAGCGTATCAAAAGCAATTACATGCTCACGAACGCGCGCCATTGCCCATTCAACCGCGTGCGCAGGTCAACGAAGTCATAGTGCATTATAGGGGTTAGAAGCACTGAAATCAACGGAAGCCTGCAATCGAGGATACAGTTATCAGACAGCCTCGATTGCATTCATCTCTGCAAATCTGACCAATTATGTGCTCGCTTTCAATAGGTGGGCGGGGATATAGATTACAAAATTTACCTTCACTTCATAAATTGTTTTGATATTATGACGTCACAGACGCCGACTTTTCATTGGGAGGTCTTCATCCACAAGTGCCGCCTTACGGTTGGCTTTGGAACGTTTTGCGGTTTCTTGGTAACTAACTTGATAGCCGCTTAACTTATCACCAATATCCCTCATCAAAAGGGTTTGTTCATGCCACTTTTGGGGTAATTAGGGGCGTGATTAAGGGTAGGCCTAAATCAACTGATGATGATCTGTATTGATAGCAGGAGATTAGATAACCGGTGATAGCCGTTACTACCCAGGGGCCGGTTGCACAAAAGTTAAAAATCACTGTTAGTTTATCTTGGCGTTAACTTATCCCAAAATGTTACTTTTGTTAGTTAACACCAAGTTTGGGATTTTAACAGGGAAAGTTATAAATTAACAGACTTTTATCTTTTCAACATCTGTGCAACCGGCCCTGAACATTCCCAAAACTACAAGTCCACCAACGTTGTAGAAATTCACTTCTTTATTTCTTTTCATATCGTCTTGATTATTGGGAAAACGGAGGGTCTGCCTGCTTTCATATTTCTCGATTGTCATATACAGTTTATTTCTCGATTGTGAGAAAAAGTCATCAGGCTGTTTCTTGTTCAAGAACACGCTGATGAAGAAATACATGTACACAAATGTAACTGAAGGCGCTTCGGGGATGAGAAGAAAAGAAAGAAAAAGAGAAGAAATAGAAGAAACTGAAATAGCGTTAATCGGCAAATAGCAGCGCCGTCTGATGGAAATCGGAGGAACCAGAAAATGAATTCTCTGTCCTCACACAGTTCCGAAAACTTTCAACGATTCAGGACCCATGTTCCCGAAGCCGTCGTTAGGTTAACGATGTCGTTACGCTATGCATTTTCCCAGTTTTAACGACATCGTTAACCTAACGACGGCTTCGGGAACATGGGTCCTGATTGATCAGTTAGGCCTACACATTCGACACATACATGTAGCTCAGTGGTTGGACCTCGGACTTGATGTTGGGCAGATGAAGTATCGATGAGGGTTCGAGTGCCCTTTTCTTTTTACTTTATTCTCATTTCATTTTTAATTTTTTTTCAATTTCTTTTCACCATTTGAAATCTGTTGTAAAGTGGCCCCATTGGCAGCTTGCTAGGGTTCAAATGTAAAATGAACTCTCATGGTATTAATACCATATCGCTGCAAAGAGAATTAGAATTAGAATTAGAATTAGAATTTATTATCAAAATAAGGAGAGAGTTCCCAGGGGGACAAGTGAACATTTCTGGGTTGCATAAGAGAGTAGTTTTTTAGGAGAGATGGGAAATGAGCCGTTTCAGGCCTGACGTAGCCAAAGTATGTCAACCAGGCCATCACATGGATGGCACAGATCTATTAAACAATAAAAATCGATGTTTTCATAAAATATTCACCACGCTGCAGCTGTAGTTATAAAATGCAGCTGCAGCGTGGTGAATATTTTTATGATTGTATACAGTACTGTACATTGTATTCGCCGTATTGTAAGCTAAAGTCAAGTTTAAACAGACTCCCTCGACATTCTGACATTTATCTGAGGGAAGATTCTAAATGTAGTCGTATTATCTGGGGGAAGATATATAGCACTCGAGCAAGGAACAACGGATCATATTAAGAGTTACATGTACCAGGTTACAGGTGTATTACCTACATTGACTAATTGAAATGAAGCTGCAGTTAGTGTTGCTGTTGGTTGGCGTTCTCGCCGTCATAATTTCCAAGGGAAAATCGGACGTAATAAGGTAAACAGTTCTAGGCCTACTTTCTATACGGGTACAGGTAGGGACGACTAGTCCTTTCCTGACGGAAAGGGAAGGGCCAATCAGTTGATCAGCTGTGTCGACCGATTGCTACAGGGTGTTGTGAACGTCAGCATTTGTTATTTGTAGGAGTGGGCCGTGCCATGGATGCCATCATTTGCGTTCGTTGACCGAGAATGCCATGATAAAAGACTGGCTTGAATACAACGAAAAACGCTCAAGGAAGCGGTCATTTGAGAGGTAAGATTATACATGTAGTTATTTTCCTCTCGATGTTTTTCGTGTCGATTTTATTCGGGAAACGTTTGCATCATTTTGCATTATTTCAGTTCTTCATTCCAAATTCCAAAGAGCCTACAGTTAGGCTACCTCCCGGCTTTTGGAGTTGCTATTTTTTTCTCTGCGGAACGGAGACCGGGATACAAATGTATACAGGTCCAGGTACTATTTCAGTTCTACGTAGTGACGACAGAGGTCACTTCATTCGAATCCGCGACTCGTCGTTTGAAAGTCTCCATGCGAGTTCAGCAACCGGTGTAATGTTTTTCAATGTGGCCACTTTTCTGGTTACTCCATTTTTTGGGTAAACAGTCCCACTGTTTCTTTTTGTTTCGCTATTGCCAAGTCGCACCTTATTCCGTCAACCTATTGTAATGTCACACTAACACGCGGGCCACACTGAAAAACGTTCCGGCCCCATTTTCGAGTCCCTCATTGAGCAAGTCAATTTTTTGCTTTCTTTTTTGTTTTGAAGTGCACCTAGAGGGGGCTGATAATTCCCAAAGCAAGCAAGCATCAACGACTGATCAAGGTAACGTGGTTGTTGGCTGTTCATACATGTATTCCACTCTTTCTGTCAAACATGGCGAGATTTTCCAATCGCAGACTTCGCCTGCTTTCAACATTCTAACACCGGAACAGCAGTACTTGAGGTCAGAAGCTGTATAACTATCCTTATTACATTATTATCTACAGAATGTGAAACAGATATCCAAGGTACAAAAAGCACAAAATTGACACACAAAATGATAATAAACAAGAAGTCAATCTCCAGAATTCACGAATTTTCTACCCCAACCGGGGTCTTTTTCAAGTGGAACTTTACAATCTGAAACTCTAGAAAAGACTGAAACTCTAGAAATGTGAAACAGATACATGTAAAAATAAAATCTGCGTTTAATTCTGATTATGGTTCCCGATCATCAAGATCGGGAACCATATTGTTTTTGGTCATGGTGTCTGTGTGTGTGTGTGTGTGTGTGTGTGTGTGTGTGTGTGTGTGTATCTGTGTGTGTGTGTATCTGTGTGTGTGT
>NMRB01002590.1:45456-71758 GCA_002633025.1 Notospermus geniculatus | reverse complement strand
AGACATGGCGCCAAAATCGCTGCTCCGTTCTTTACAATTCGCGTCGAGGCTACAACTGATTGATATGATCAGGAAAGAATCGACGGAGCGATTTACAGTAATCCACTGAATTAAGTGACATTATGCACAACCAGAGAAGCTGTAAGAGCAGGTTTCTCGCGAATCGACACCGCCAGCGACGGATGACGACGTTATAACAACCCACCGCCTGGCTATGGTACAACAAAACCAGTTGCGATCGAAGTAGAGTCTGTTAGCTGATGTTGCTGTAACGCCGAAACGTTGTAACGTTTAAATGAATTGCATGCAAGTGACAAGCGATTTTCGCCGGTCCATCTGGATTGATGATGGTACCGCCTAGGCCTTATTCATTAATGACACAAGTTAATAATTTCTTGCCCGTAGGAGGTGAACGCGTTAGACGTTATTGGGCTTGGATTATGTTTGTTAATGCGCTGGAGTTGATGGTTATCCTCTTGGCCGAATTCAGCTATGCAAAGGAACACAGTTACTGTAAGTTTTCGTTATTCTAAGTTACACGTTCTGTGTTGCACATGTAGTCGAGCACTGACGTAAAATTGGCGCCGTGTTTTCGTTCTACATCAGTTCATTGCTGTTTGAAAAATGACCGAGAAAATTAATTGAATTTATTTTTTAAAATATCCACATTCTCTTAATTTTCCACTGCCGATAATCGCTTTAGGAATCTCTCAATAATGNTGGGGGGGGGGGGGGGGAGCTGCCGAAATAATAACTCACTCATGATCTTTATCCCATTATAGAGGTGCTGAAAAGTGACGTCATATTCTGAGACTTTGCCGTCTCAGAAATATGATAGAGTCTGTGACAGGTCAGAATCTAAAAGAGCGAATTCCTTCGTATATCAAACATGCATGTCTTAACTCGTAATTTTTTCGCCTGTGTTTCTAAATGAGCTGCTAAAGCTATACTCATTATGCCGATGTATTTCTTCGGCGGAAGCTAAAATTTCAACCCATTAACTGAACTCTCGGAAGCAGAAGAAATGGTATCCTCCTAGGAGTTAACCACTGACCTACCGACTCGCGGGTGTACAATCTGCTTCATTTGATTCCGTAGGGATTAGGCTTTACCTTTAAACCACTGTCTGATCTGAAACACTGAAGCAGACCTACGCGTATTTAATATGACCTGACTACAATGTTACAAAGTAGCAAATGGTCTGAAGGTGAGAATTTTACAACGTACATGTAGCATATAATTATACTGTCGCCAAATAGTGAGCAATATTCTAAGCTGACGTGATGATTACCGCCAAGCGTTAGCCGTTCGCTTAAGTTACCTAATAAGCTAGGAGTCGGGTTTATAACTTTCTCAAGCAAATCAGACGAGCGAATGATACATTCAAGTCTTCCGCCTTCGTTCACTCGTCGGCTGCCTTTCCGCTGACGAAAATGAATGTACACATGTACTTTCCACACGCTGGTGGTAATGCACACACGGGATTCAATCGGGTACGTCGTGTGTATATACTATTACTGATTAGATCTATATACATGTATTAGCGAATTATCCGAGCACAACCAACCACACAATGAGTATACCGATTTTTTTCTCGTTACATGTATTTCTCGAAGCGTTGGGACGCCCACTTCACTTATCGAACTTTTTCCGACCGTATCGCTAATTACCCAGGCGATACCGCAACGATTATCGTACTCTCAGTGAATAACATGTGCATTACACAAGCACTTGTGGCATGGTAGACACCCGAAGCGTTCTCTCAACGCCACGGGAAACTAAAATAACGATAGTATGGAGCGCCATCTAGCGTCTTCGTTTGGAAAACACTTCTGTGGCTACCTCTCTGCGAGCTGACACCTCTGCGAGAGATTATAAAAATCGGATAAAACTTCCGTGTTTATCGACAAACTTATATCTGTTTTGCAAGAATTATATTCGTTTTTGGAAAACACACACATTTTGCCAAAAATAATCACACCTGCATGTAGGTTACATGTACATGTAGGCCGACATGTGTATCACCTTCATGTTCATGCATTACCATGTAGTAGGTTCTGTCCATTACTGCATCAACATTGGTACCGGTTCCAAATTTACTCCCATCTGATGCCTAAAACATCCTTTAAATTCATATAGCAGCCGAGTTTTTAATTTTCGCGGAAGCCACTTAAAATACTTGTTGACCGAGATATGTCGCCTGCAACATGGTTAAGCCACTTAAAACACAACATCCCCTAATTTCATGTCGATTTTCGGTGTTCTATGCATATCCGTTGAAAGCTTGAGTACACTCAAAACACGTGCACAGCCGTGTACGTACATATTGATAACTGATAACACTGTATATTTTATTCATGAGGGGCTAATTATTCAATACTTAAACGTACCCATGGCATTCACCCGCCATTTGAGATTAGCGTTCCGTTTTAACCATCTTCTTTATGTCGTACTTTTCAAAAATGACAAAGGAAAATTTAGCAATGTATTGCCAACAAGTTCTACTTGTGAAAAAAATCGTCCATTTTACCCTAATTTGCTTGAAAGCTTTATGAATATTTCAGTCTTTCAGAGATACCTACTCGTTGACAATGAACAGAACTGAACGTTTCCAAAAGTATGATGTACAGCGCAACTAAAGTTAACAACCCGAAGGCAGCCACCAAACAATCGATTTTAAACGTAAACCCGAAAGCTTTTACAAGCAACAATCTTCGCTACATTAGCACTTCCACACTCACGTGTCTGCCAGCGGGAGAAATTTATCCAATTTATTTTTTACTGGGAGGATTACCTGAGTAAATGTTGCTACAACATGCCGCATGCTGTGGTAGAATTCATGCAGTGGTCGGCGTTTTGTTGATTTTCCTTTGTCATAGAATTCGACGCTCGGATCTCGCGAGAGCTGCTCACCGGGATTTGCTCCCGTTCCCTGTGAGAGACCCGTGGACGTTATCTCTTTTCAAAGACGGCTGAATCCTCGGCCATGTCGGCCTCGCCTCAGCTGCCTGATCAAGATATCCAATCCCTTACAGCGACATATATCTATCTTCCAATAGTCACAGTAAACCCCCTGATATCCCTCTCTTGTTCCTTAAGACTATCGGGTGATTCCCGATCCGGATTGCTGTTAATACGAGACATGGTATCCAGTTCATCCCATGTCAGGAACGCTCCAATGACGTGTAAATTTCTCTGGGACGAACATGCACAAAACGTTCAGTTTTCACCAGCATTCTTCTTCATCGATGAAGCGAATGTAGTTTCAAATCAAAACATTGATCATTGATCTTACACTTCAAAGGGCCGTATGCACCAAACGATGATTATCTTGAACTCAGGTTGAGCCACAACTTTTCAATTGTTCAGGTTTGCCAGGGCATGATGTGACAATGGAAAAGTTGTGGCTCGACCTGAGTTCAAGATAATCTTTGCTTGGTGCATACGGCCGTGTCAAATTAGGATTTTTAAACGAAGTAATACATGTATTACGGAGTCAAAATATAGATTGTTCCTTCCATATTGGCCAGTGTTAGGGTGGTGGATAGCATATCTACCGCTGAAGCATTAGTATTTTTGCCTACAGTTAAGGCTTTCATTACGTCAATCCTGTTCACAAAGATATGGCTTGCAATAAAGGTCAAGAGATATAGCAATGTATTCTAGCTTGGTTGCCAAATATTAGAAAACGTTCTGGCTGAACTTCACCACTCATTTAGGCATATGTAGCCTAAGATACCTTAGCACGTCTATAGACGTTGCCTTCTCGGATAAATGAATCTTGTTCTCATATTTATGCTGTAGAATGTTATGCCAAAAGGTATATTGAAAAGACAGCTGCATTTCTGTACTTAAACTGAGAACGTTATTGCCTCCATCTGTTTCAATGGCTACTAGTTGATCTCACCGCTGACACAGTGTGGTTTTCAACTTGTTTTCCTTGCCTTTGCTATCCTATGCCTAGCAGTGATGCAAAAATCCGCAATGCATAGTGATGAAGTCTTCGTTTCCATGTCCAATTAAGTTGCATAATGTAAAAAAAAATCTAGCTAAGTAATTTCGTACTGTGTTGATCAATACTGGGTTTGAGCAATGAAGGAATGCGATGGAGTCAAATAATTTCCCGAGGAAGTAATAAATTAGTAAGACTAATTGGTTTCCATGAGAACCGCTCGGTTTATTGGAATTCCAAAGTGTTCATCAAGATTTAGATATTTAGTTCTATCAGAAAATGGTTTTATCTATTTTGAGACAACTTTTATGGAGGACTATCAAAGGAACGTTGAATGCTGAAGTGGTGATACATGAGAAAAAACCATTAAACATTAAACATTTTCATTTGAACACGGGATCAATTTTATACATGTAGCTAATAATCAAACATGCATGTAGAATTTCAAAGATATCACAATCTTTATTAAAATGTCACATCTCCTCCCATTCGTTATTTTTTTATGACGATCAGACAAACCAAACCAAGTATTCAATAACATACTATGTATACATGCAGATATTTGTCTATTTATAACATTTTTAAAAAACACCATAACACCTCAACCCACGCTGACTGTTGGTCACCACACACTAAGTACTGCTCTGATGACAATATGCAGGTGACCAACTGCATGCCAACTTCTTGTGTTGGTACACACAAAGTTATATCTTAAAGGTTCCTCACGGTGGCAAGAATCATAACCTTAAATATTGTTGCATTCTTGTTTCGTTACCTTGACAACGGAAAGCTGCTGCGTCTGTCAGTAAACAATTTGTTCCTTGGCTGATATAGGCCATCGATAATCTTAGAAACCGGGGGTATCGACAGTGTGGCAGTTCACTAATACCTGTTTATACTCGTCCCGCAACGTAGATTTATAGCGTGATGTTGTGAAATAAAAAGTACATCACACCGTTTCTTTAAAGGTGCCTCTAGTTCGAATTGTAAACATTATGGTGTGCCACCTATTGTCAACTTCTGATAAAAATCTGATAAAATTGAATTAAATCTCGCCTTTCACAACTTTTTGTTTGTTTTTGGGCGTAAAATCATAAATATATTTCAGTTACAAGAATATTTATCAACATAGATATAAAAATAGATAACATTAATGTTTTGGTATACAGGGTGCTACCACCTGTCCGAGGAAAAATAACTATTATAATCAACCATGTAAATAAACAAACCGTAATGTCTACAATTCGAACTAGAGCACCTCGTACTCGTTCTCTTACATGTACGTAAGATATGATACCGGTAGTACATAAAAGTCGTCTCCGAATTTCGTAAATTTTCGACCCCAAGCGGGGTCTGCCTCAGGCACTTTCTAGTACTAAGTAGAGATATCGTTCTCTTACGTAGATGTTGACAAGCCTAAAATAATGTGAAGGTGGCGTTCAATTTATAGATCGATCAAAGATGGCTGACAACACGTCGGACATCTTGCTGCGACGCTGGTACATTTTTCTTGTGTGTCGATTTATTGACGGGTAGGCCTATTGCTTCAGTCACATAACAAAACAGGTTATCTCTTATCTCTTCCGGCAAGGCTTTAGATAAAGGTTAGTCGTAACCTCTCTCTGGTGCAATCCGATCGTAACGGCGCCCCAAATCGTCAATACGTTGACAGTGTTCATGCTTTTCAGAATCATGGCCGATGGTCCATGAAAAAATCGTAGAAATCTTTCACTTGCCTCGCATTAAACCGGATGATTTCCCTCGGGTTGCTTCCTCCGCTTTTCATTCATAAAATCGTTACGATCGTAATCTGGATAAGGATCTCTTTTCACTGACTGTGTTTGCTCGATTGCTCAGTTCTTTTCCCAATGTCGTATTCATCAATGGAAACAAACATATTCCAGACAGCGTTCACTCGTTCCAGTGCTCAGTTGGCCCTTGGAGGAGTCAGTATAATTCCTCCAAGGTTGGCCACAACTAAACACTGGCATGATTGGCGCCAAACGTTAAGGATCATCAATAGACGGCGCTATTTGATGAGGGATCCAATCATAAGCCATCGTCACAGGTTTAACCGACGTCGCCGTATTAAATCACTTTCTGATTGGCTAGATACGTGTACAAAATGTAGGCTTACACTGTATATTCATACTCGCGGCAGATTCCCAGCGGGGATGCCCGAATCGGACAGCTAACGCCGTCTATTCGCGATACTTTAAGTATCGCATCATCCGAAGCAGTTTCAGAGCGTGGGTATGGACATGTACATGTACATTATGTACGCGTACACGCTGCACGCCGCTCCCGAGACTAATTCCTTGGCAAACTTTGCTTAAAAACTCTTCTGTTCCAACTCCCAGCGACGGCATGCAACACAAAGACAGAAACCCGATGGCTCTGCAGTTATAATACTTATCTGAGAAATCCCAATTTTGCAGCCACTACCATAGTCTCGCTTGCCAGACGCTACGGGCTCACCCCTTCGGTAAATCACACTCCGCGTCTGGCTCTTTTAGAGATTAACAGTCGTGAAGACCGCGTGGTGGCAGCACGGGTCCTTGGGTGTCGGTGGATGTTATCTTTCATAACATCTTTGTATTATGAATGTTTCTTTGGCGGTGTTCAATGATTAAGAAAATATCGAAATGCGCACACATTGCTGGTTCATACACAAGAAACCCTGAACTATCATAGACAGGTTTACGTTTCGTATCGTTTGAAATCACCAGCCAACATGGTATAAGTCTGTCTATCTTTTCGACTTGCTTTTCACATCCCTGCATGCCGCACATGTACACTTATGTGTGCATTGGTCTGATGAACATGTACACAGTAAAAAGTCAGAACGCAAAAAAATGTCGCGTTATTTCGCGTTCTGGGTACGTTAATTTGTCGTTTGTGGGATTTTGGCTATGTTGCAATGTATTTATCCTCCAAACATTAATCTATAGAATAGGTCGTCTTGTTGTTTGGAAATATTTAGACCCCTTTTTAAGGGTTTCAAAAAATGTGAACACTATTTTAGAACTATTTTAAAATTTTGCGTTCTAAAAGTCATTTTTAGAACGCAAAATTTTATAGTGTTCTCAAATCTGGGACAAATTTGCGTTCTGAATTGGCGTTATTTGGCGTTTTCGCGTTCTAAAATAGTGTTCGCATTTTTTGAAACCCTTAAAAAGGGGTCTAAATATTTCCAAACAACAAGACGACCTATTCTATAGATTAATGTTTGGAGGATAAATACATTGCAACATAGCCAAAATCCCACAAACGACAAATTAACGTACCCAGAACGCGAAATAACGCGAAATTTTTTTGCGTTCTGACTTTTTACAGTGTAGGCTACTTGCAGCGTATCGTACATGTAGATGACGTGTTTAGTCATGTCGTAATGCACTTTCTGGCGTGCTTCCATCAAGATCGTATGAAGAAATAAGCTTGTTTTACACCGTACATCCGAATATATCATGATATTGTACCGTCTATGGATGTAATAACATCATGCTCAGACGCTGAACCGCATCACTTACATAAAATACGGAGTGAATACCGCGTGTACCGGAGTGAATCTTGTAAAATCTTGTCCAGAGAAGTGGTAAGATGCCTTTACCCTGTGATAGGATCAGGTCATGCGTTCGACTTTTCTTTGATTCAGTCTCTGATGCTGGATTTTGCCATAAAGCCATTTCAGCCCATTTTCTCCAGCACTCGCAATCTCTCTGAAAGGCACTACATCCACTCCCTCGTCCTGCACTTCCGAATGGGATGTCTTCTAATATTGCTCGCTAATATTGGGGTAATTCACCATGTTAACATTTCATGGTTCGTTGACTTTATTATAGCAAGCGCCATTACACCAGGCTTATTTGTCTCTGTTAAGCCGGCAGGCTAACGACCAAAACTGCTCTTTCTGTCGAGTAAAGACCGGAATATCAATGAATGATATCTTTCGCAATATGATTTACGTCTGCAATTATGACAACTCTTTTGAATGCCATACCTGGAAGCTGGGTTTTATTGGAGATTCACATTGTACCTTTCAAAGATGGAGTTTTTCTGTGATTCATTTCGTTGATTAATAGAGGTCTGATAATATTCTGAATGTTTTTTGTTTTGCAAGGGAATTCTATCACAGCACGTCCTGTATAAAACCTAGTATATTGCATCGAAACATTCACCTTATACAATACGATTACATACACGAAGTACACCGGTCAGGACTGTTGGACAAGACTGACAGCTACTGTTCGAATCTACGTATTTGAATGATAAAGTTATCAAATAAGGCATGGAGACTGTTGCTACACAAGTTGAAGTATGGTTACCTTACCTGATGAAGGGTTAGTAATGGCATCACAGCATGTCGAACTTTTCAAATGATGCAAAGGATGGCGGCCATTTTTTACTGAAGCATAGTGTGCCGCTGCGATCATGTGATTCAATATGACCAATCAGAAGGCGTCCTCAAAAATAACCTCGAAAATTTGTCAAAAAATCGTACAAAAACTCCAACCCGATGATATAATCCAAGTTTCTTTATTCTGGACACGATTTGACCCCAAATAATTTGAATATGCATCACTAGGCAACAGATTACACGAGAGGAAAAGGACGAAAAATCGGTGACAAAATTGAACATTGCTAAAGGTGGTGAGAATGCCAGCCCTCATGCAAGCTGTTGGCCAAATACGTGGCAGCATCTCGTGTCTGTCTTCTTTCATGCTTTAGTTTAATTCCTTCCCAACATTCTCGAACAAACGGCTTGTTTGAAATTAGAGAAGATATGTAGAATACGACTCCCAGCTGATATCAAGAGTTTCCTTCAGCTAATCTGAACTCCCTTATTTGCCGATAGCGACTTGCTGCTTTTCATTGATATAAGGTTTCAATGAGACATCTTCGAGGAGTCAGGATTCTAATGATAAAATTTCTTTAGTTTTCTGCCGAATCTTTCTTTTTAGCAAAGGATTCTAACATTCAATGAGTTAATAAACATCAAGGCACACAGCATGTGGTTTCTGTAATATTCTAAAACAATATGCCGTTGGCGACTCATTAGTTCATACTTAGATAGTAAGCGAAGTAGTTATTCCTTGGTGTATAAGTTTGAAGAGGCTCTCATGTAGCTTTGGTTGGTTTAATGAAGTTAATTTCAGCTACTACTTGTTGGATCTGTAGGAGCGTTTGTCCTTTTGCCGAGTCTGCAATACAGTATTTCTACATACTAACATGTGGCCCCGTCGTCCCAAACGACGACGTGATAAGCAACACGAAGAGTTCTCTGTAAAAATGAGTGTAATGGGAAGTTGTTATTCGGAACGAGATTGCGATTGAGATTATTTGAGTATCACCGTCGCCTGAATATCCCCTGGATACATTTTATAATTTGACATTAGAAAGTAGTAAACGAGCTTGTCGCACTCATGGTAACAATGGAACTGGCGTTAACACTTATTAATGTTAACGCTATTGATAACTTGTCTTGAAGACAAATGAACAGCGTTAATGCTAGTGTTACCGTTATAGCGGCCGACCTCTCCAGTCGTTCCTCATTGACTGGCTGTACCAGAAGCCTTGGATGGCTGTAAAAATGTCTTCTACGTGTCCTCTTTGGAGGAGCACGCACGAAATCCTCCTTAACTTTCCCATCGTTTTCATCTCCTGTCGGGGAGAAATTGCTTAACCAAGTACAGGAATATCTCGGTGAAAAATCATAACCAGTTGTCGTTGATGGTCGCCACGGAACAAGTGCCACTGCAAGAGATCCGTTCGCGCGGTGTCATTTAATACGCCCGTCACCCTGTCACTTGACGCGAAAATTGCCGATATTAATCTCTCATCTTTCCAAGTCATATCTGGGCAAATATCGCGGAGCAACAACTCGACGTGATGTATTGCGTTGTCGCTGATATATTTGGGTAGTTTGTCAATCACGACATTCCTTCTATCGTTGCCGGGAAACCTATTAGCTTCTGTGACTCCATGAAGTCGTAGAGAACTGCTCTTGCATCATTTAGAGGGGTTACCCGGCGATAGCAGTGGAGATTTATCAGCGTCCCAACCTAAGGTTGAGGTGCAAGGACTCTCTTTCTGTGTGGTCACTTGTCGGTGGATTTCTTGTCTCTCTTTACTGTCTGTCTCATTTGAAATGGTTAAAACGGGAAAGGCCTTCATCCCATATGCTACCTTCTTCTGCATTTTAGTTTTGCCAATCTCCCTTCTTTTTAAAGGCTTCGTAGGCCCGTTTTCTAGAAGCGACCTTAACTAGGCCCATATGCACCAACGGAGTTTAACCCTGACTTTTGGGCTCAACCCACACATCTTCTATTGTACTTCCATTGTCCCTGTTGGACTTAAGCTGAAGTTACGCGTGTTAACCTGCGTTGGTGCATACGGGTCTATAAGGTCCAGTTTAAGCTTTTGTATTCTGCCCTGCAAACAACAGCTATTGGTAAACCTAGAGTTAAGGAGGTTTCTAGAATACGGCCCTTAGTTTCTTTCTAGAAAATTGAAATGTCTTTCCGTAAAGTGTAGTCTACAGAAAATACGCATTGGCCGACTTGGTTTTCTGAAATCCGACGTTCCTGTGTGTTGGAAATCTGTCTTCAAGGTTCTTCTGTCATCGGTGTACTCTGCAAGGGAAGGCTTTCATCTCCTCAAGCCGTCTCTTCTGATGAATCTGCCGACACTACACAATAAATTGATTGATCATGGAGACGGTAGATCACCAAGATCACGATCGGTCCGCCCGGCGCTCAGCGACAACTGGCCAAATACACTGAAATTAGTTTAGGTGGCTTAGAGTGATTGGGTTGATTCTATCAGTTAATGAAAATCTCTGATGTGAAGCCTCTTCATTTGCTGAATTGCATCCAATCTCCGCCGGCGAGGCCCTTCCCCAAGGCGCCGATTATACAGGAGAAGGTGATGACGACTGTGGTTTCTTCATAGACAAGCTCCGAGCGAAGGCTTTGGATTTCAGTCGATGTTGCATCCGTTCACTTGATTCCCAATCTCTGGTTCTACTCTTGACGCAGGAAGGCACGGATTTTGCGCAGATACATGTAGATTTCCGGGTAAACGTTACAATCTGTCCAGATTTAGGAAGTCGTCCTTGGGAAACCGCATTTATCAAAACAAAAAAAGTACATGTAATGTACATGTACATGTACGTGCAAATGCTTTACTACGAACACGCGGCACCTTGCGAATCCAGAAGTGAAGATAGCCTATTAAACGCTGCACCTTTTAACGATGTTACCCTTCGAATCCTCTTTCGTTGGGTTTATCTTCGCGTAAGCGTACGGTATTTAAAGGCCGATACGGCGTCAGCAAATTAGGCTTAGTACCATTATACATTTGAAAGCGATTTACTTCAGACGCTTGCATTACACTTGAGTTTTGTGTGTTCATTTCCACTGTTGGTTTCATGTTACTTTACCTCTGGTTCTTCATTTGGAATAGGAAGAAACTGTTAAAATCTCAAAAGTAATTATGTTATTGTACGCTGTATTAATGTTTTCCCTGGGTATGAATTCTAATCCGTCGCTATAATTACTTCTGGGGATTTCATGTGACTTCTGTGACACTCTCAATCCGTAAGGAATTATTTGTAATCATAAAGCTCATGCATTAGATAAATGCTTTCAGTTGTCTTTAAAAATGACATTTCTGTTACGAACAGTAGTTGTAGTAGTTATAAAAGTATTTCTTTCATATTCTTTTTTTTCTGTCTTTTACTAGAGTAAATGTTGTTAGCCTAGGTACATTGTACGATAGAGAATTGTGGAAAGGACGAAAACAAGTCTTCTAAGATTGACGTTGTTAAAGCCACACTGTACTGGTATTGAATTCAGAAAGTGCTTCCACTTCCATCCTCCGACGTTGTGTAGTGTAAAATGTACTGCTCTATCTGAATAGATTAGAGCTCTGCTTGGTAGTTTTTTTTCGATGTGTGCTGAAAACCAGGTCTTGGTTCTTTGAAGTGCGTATCAGGCAAGCATTTTGGGGACCTTCACGAGGCTATGAGACCTCTACCTGCATTCTCCAAACACGTTGAAAATACCGTAAATTCAGTACAGTGGGGCTTTAAGTGTTACCTCAGAAACAACTGGATTTCTGCTTTATGCTTTTCAGACATGTATTCATCAAAGTATAGCTGAAGTTCCATGAATTGTGAACTGTCCCCTACCACTGGAAGAGAGCCCTGTTTTAGTTGCGTTATGAAGTCAGAAATCCCTCCGGGCCTACTTTATCATTTAGTTCAGTACATCAGCGATTTAAACTGCCACGGTCGCGTTGTTGTGCTTAGGGACTTCGACTCGGTGACTTATGTGGATATTTGAAGAGTCAGATAATCCTAGCCTGTCCCCTCGTCCTCATCAGTCATTCGAATACCATGATACTGTCAGATTTATGGTAGACTTCGTGGGTTACACGGTGGTTGTCGGTAACCGGTGTTCTGAAGCCCGTAATGCATGAGGCAGTATTAGGTGGGAATAAGGTGACGTACTGTACATGTAGACACTTGCTTCCTTTTAATTTCTTCAGCTATCATGACAAAATGGCATATTGTACTTCACTGCCTCGCGTGCATGATGTCGCTCAAAACAACAGAAACGGTATTAAACGGGGAAAATAAATTTGCGTTGGTTGAAGAACGGTGAAGGTTGGCAATCAGTTCAACATTGCAATTTCATCAAACCCTCCTACTCAAGTCAAGAGGTACTCTAATAGTCATTTATATCAACGTTAAATCCCATGAGGTTACCTAAAAATGCAGCCCACGGATCATCCTAACGCGACCACGCAGGACTAAACTTGCGTTCGTCACGTTCTTGCCGGTATCATTCGCGTGAAGTCACGGGCTTCACTAGCGCCTTGGGAACTGGTTCTCTTCAATTGCTCCGTTGGTATTCCAACATGAATTAATGTACGCCTTTCTTTTGACCCGACGGGATTAATTGAATTGGAAGAGAATTGTATTTGCTCGGTAATATCTTATGTTTAGGGAAATGTTTTGCTTGATTTAATGCCATCCATTAATTTTTTCGTGAGATTTGATAGCACAGAGGGTAATCGTTAGAGACTTAGATGACATAACTGTATTCGGTTTCGGTATTCCATCACGAAAGGTCTGCCGCACCACGTGATCGGGCAAATACTGTAGAATCGGACTTGTAACATCACTTCAGGTATTAGAACGTCCGCCCACTTATGTGAGCTGGGGGTGGTTATTCTGTTGAATATGCGTCTTTTATCCAGTCACTGTTGACGATTATGCATAGTGGCATTGACTAGGCCTCGGATAGAAGGGCGTGACCATCATAGTAATGAAGTGAGCTGGTCTACCAAAGTGATGTTACAAGTCCGATTTTACAGTATGTACATGTATACGTGTGCAAGAATGTACACCGACAGAAGGTAGGGCTAAACACTTTCTGCCAGGGCGAAAATAGTTATCTAATGTGCAAAAGCAAAGAAATAATGGTCCTACATGCAGGTAGTCTCCATCTCAAATTTCCTTTTTTCAAAGTCCTTTTCGTACATTACCGTACCTTCGAACCTGCCGGTTCTTTCTCGGGGGAGGGGGGGGGGGTTCTGCTACCATTGTGAAACATGGCCCTTTTAGCTAATAAATGAACGGGGCTTAGCAATAAGCACCTCGTAACAGGCGACATGAATAAACTCTAGTCGAAACCCATCTGCAAATTAACTTGAGACTTGTCACGTTTATAAAACCTTCACCCAGCATTTTAATCATCGAAGTGCACTCCCTGAAATCCTCGGACGCCCGAGCGAAATACGTGGCTGGTATTCTTAACATTTTGGCGTACTTCCCGGTCACCAGCCAAGGGAAATCAGTCCTGAATTACGGTAGTTCTTCTGACTTCTAACCCCATCTTCGAAGTGTATGCTGATCATAAATTTTGAATGCAAAAATGTCGCCCAATTCCACCAGATATTTATGGTGACCTCGTAATTTGCAAGGTAATATTGTCAAAAACGCTTTTTTGAAATATAGCAAACTCTGAACTGAAGTGCCATAGACCACCGTACGTTCCTGGGTCTATCCTTAAGGGCTCTCACCTCCGTTTGTCGGACAAGGCCCGAAAAGACAACCCATTTCTTAATGGAACGGAAGATCTGACCCAACGGGACATTAAAATGAATGCACCATCTCGCAGTGTCGCTTGGTTCACCCTGTTATTGACGCCAAGGGACCAACAGTCCATTTCTTTAATCTGTGTCGGAGAGCATCGTGTCAAGATTGCATCTCGACAGAAGAAGTGGGAAAGTGGTTGATATCATGCGCCTGGCATGGCGAACTTCAGTATCTTGGTATAAACACGGGCTCGTGTTACTCGCTCTTCGGGATTGCTGAATTCAACTATCGTTTAGGACATGATGATCTCTCGAAATCTCCCCCCGCCCCCAGCCTTTGTTGAGGGATGATGAGCAACTACTTACATCTCTAAAGGCCTGTCTACACGATCATACATTTGTTCAAAACATCATCATACATTTATGATGATGTTCATGGACAGATATTTGATTGTGTAGGCTGTTTTCCCAACAAACTTGAACAGCAACCAACATGTATGATGATGTTCAAATTAGACATAATTGAGTTTGGGTCGGAAATTTTGTGATCACATTATTTACAGAATGTCAGATGGTATAGTTTTTATAACAAGACACAAAGACGGAGAAAAAGAAAGCGCCGTATCGCTCGCATGTTAAAATCAGGTGTAACATCTGTGAGTGTTTCTGTAGCTCAGTGTTCCCCAACAATAGACGCGGCCTAGAATGGTTATTGTTGGGTTAGTTGCCGCTAAATCCGTCAGGAGGGAAACAATAAGAAAAACACAGAAATACGGGGAACACTGATCGACGTTAGACCGGTGTAGCAGTAAAAAGTGTCCCCCTGTAAAAAGTGTCCACTTTTATTGTTGAATGACGGAATAAGCGGCATGCGTATAGAAACCAATTGTCAGAGATTAGAATGTAACAATAGGATCTTTTGTTCCCCGGACAGTTTTTCCTAGGACATTCTTTCCCTTCACACCTGGTTTCCGACAGTGCACGTGTATGTATGCTGACATTCCACTGTGACACATTGTAGACCTTTCCAATAAAGATGGTGGCCTTCTCCCACATGACGTCGTGGCCATTCATCGGGCCAAGCATGATATAACTCTATTACCAAACACACTCTCAGACAATTATTTTACCTAAACTTCTGAGTCCATGGCCTGCTTTACCAGCTTTGCGTCCCATTGAATGGTATTAAGCTTCTGACGTCATATGGTATAAGGATTGTTTGACCGACAACTCTATTGGAAAGGTCACATGTATAAAGTGTACATGGTGAATCTCTTGGCTCCTTGAGAGGAACACGACGGCTGACAACCACTCGCCCTCGCTTGGTATAATCTGAACAACCTCCGAATCGCTATACATCAACAGTCAACGATGATACAGATCCCACTGGGAAAGAAATGCCAATATCTCCTTTCGGGACCAATTCGATGCTGCTAGTCAATAAGATCGGGGCTGACAAAGCCAATTCGAATATCAGGGGAATCATTCATATCTATGACATTTGTCTTACAAGTTAGAAGCTATTCCAATGAGACATTCTCCTTCCTTTGCTTGACAAAGCAAATTGAGAGTGGCACAGTTGTCGACAAGTTTTTTTCCTGGAGAACTAAATCATTCTTATTTCAGTCGGATAATAATGTTCTCTTGCGAGCACAACTCGGAAAATTCGAGAATTTTTTTCTTTTCCCGTATTCTGTATATCAAAAACGCTACACCAGGGACAGTCAAAAACATACCATGAAACTTCCGCAGCAGACACTGCTTGAATAGTGGATTAATGGATTCTTAAAGTTTGTCGAAGTTTTTTTTGTGGAGTAGTCGATGCGAAGGAATAATAATAAAAAGCTCTTCAGAAACCAGTGTTAGTGCATAATTTTTGTTGTCATCAAATATTAGTGGTGGAAAAAATCGAAGACGGTATCCCACGTGGACGTCCTTAGAATCATTTTTGTGTGATCTGAACAAACGACGTTAATGTGATTGGAAGTACTGTGGTTTATTAGTATTTGGTCAAACTCAACATAGCACAGTGTCAGATTGTAAAGAATGTAAAGAACGTCACAGCTTTGCTCCGGCGTCACGAGCATATCCGAGCGGACATGCGTGTGATAAAAAGTCATAATATTAAGAAGAATAAAAATAGTAACGTTAATCTAATGGCATGAAGGTTGCAAAAAGATGAAAAGTATCTGTTGTGGTGTCGAGGGATCCATCTCCGTCGTCTTTGCACTGGCTGATTGCATTGTAATGTTTACAAATCTGTCTCTATTTACATCATATTTTCCATAGGCTCTCGTTCACGGAGTTCTGATCTGCATCTGCAAAGCAGCTTTTTCCGGCTATCAAGTGACAAAAACATCGGGTTACCAATATTGTCAGCGCAATGAAATATCACATAACCAGTGCATCTGGTAGAGTGCACACTGCGTTCCCAATTTCTGTGCCCTCAGCTGCACTAGTCTTGCACATACAAGTACAGTACATGTATTAACCGTAACTGGACTCCTCTATTTTTTGATTGATCCTATTCGGCAACACTGTCCAGTGCATTACCGGTACACGTTCGTATACATCTAGATGTGTGTACATGTATGTATGTTTTCATCATCAAATTGGAATCCTTGAATCTGTTTGATTTCCGACAGCAGCGAAGCCATGACGTCACCATGTAACCATCCCATATTTAAACTGTTTTTTACACCTTGAGCACGCTTGACGATATTCAGTTGGCCTACCCACCGATCCTAACCAGACTTGCTGTAGCCAAAGGTAATTTGAAGCCTCCTTCTCCAGAATGACGCAATTGGTGTATATTCCGCACTGATGGCGCCAGAAAGCCATTTGCATAGTGTTTCCATTGTGGTAGACAGACAGGAATACATAAGTTGAGTACAGGTACCTTCATGGCTTTGATCAGCGTATGACTTCTTAACTCTTTAGATGGGGTCGATCCATCGAGTACAAATTCCTAATGACTTCATACATAAAATCAAATATGAAGACAGTCCCTTGTCTGAAAAGTTTGCAAATTTTCGGCCCTAATAAGGGCCTTCTTCAGGCACAATCACTAAAAACAACTTCCAGAAGATGGGATATTATAACTTTGATTTGTATCAGGAAAGCTGCTTTTTCTGAGTATCATGCAAGAGACAAGACATTTGATGACCATGTGAACACAATGAAGTAAGTATCATAACTGTAGTATCACAACTGACATATCTCATCTTCTGGAAGTTGTTTTTAGTGATTGTGCCTGAAGAAGCCCTTATCAGGGCCATAAATTCGGCAAAATTTTCAGGCGACTGTCTTCATGATATATCGTGTGTCGTTTGTGTGCTGCTTTAGCATAAAATTGTCCATATGACCGTGGTTTTCTGAACATCACTTGAAGGAATTCAAGTGATGTATTCTGAAGCCTCTTGAAAGAAACTCTAGGCTAATCATCATTTGAAATGACGCTACAGTTTGGCGATGACTTATGTATAAGTAGATGTATCTGCGAGAAAGTTATTCTGACGAGTAATATAACAGCGGTTCAGTACCCATGGTCTCCTAATCCATATCTCGCCATAATTTGTTTGTGTTTCCTTGGAAACTATATTGGTTGAGGCTAAGGGTAACCACTATGTCAAATATGTTAACACATTTTTATACTCGTGTCGGACGTGTCCTTCATAATAGGGAGTTTTCGCAAAGCCCCCGAAACGCCAACGCGAACGCCAAACCCATTGTTCGATGCTACGAAGAGACCACCGAACAAAAGGATAGACGTTCCCGTTGGCGTTTCGGGGGCTTTGCGAAAACTCCCTATTTACCAATGTACGTGTACGTGTACGTGTACGTGTACGTGTACGTGTACGTGTACGTGTACATGGACCATCGATTGTCACTTGATGCATCTACAGTATAGCAGGCGAGAATAGAAATGACATACGTACGAAGAAAAACGTATATATTTTATATCCATTTTTTCGCATTAATCGATTTATCGTGTTTATGAAAAATGTCATTAAACATTTTACTTACTGAGCAGCACTTCCGTGGTGTTCATTAATTAATTGCAAAAATAATTCAATTAGATTCACGACAAATGGAACACCATGGAAGGCTTGTCATCAAGATAAATTTGATACACTTGTAATTCCCATCTACTGATTACTGTATACATCGTAAATTTATCGTTAAATGGTTTCAAATTGTTGTTGTTTTGAGCCACACGAAGGAAAGGTTTTTGCCAAATCGATTCACTATAAACCGCGAAGACCTGCCATGCAAGTCGATGCATCACTGCTTACATGGCGAGCACTAGTACAGCAATAATTGAATCCAGCTTAACAGCCGTTTCATCTACGTCCTGTCAGGATATCTCGCTCAATCGTGTCGACAGGTCTGCTAATTATTTCATCCAGGAGATCAATAAGATCTCAAATAAATGACATGAAGTGGGACAATATGCCTCGACTACTAGCCTAATGGGCGACTAGACTGCGATGATACGCTCCCGGATTTCAAGTGATGAAGGACATATTGAACAGACGATTTGCTTAGAAGCTGATGGCAATCTTATCAGAACGATTACATTCGCAACGTGTTTCAGTCATGTCAGTGGCGTGGCTTTCGGAAGAGCATGTGACACGAAGTATTTTTGTACACGCATGCTTCATCAGACCTGCGTGCAGTACATGTATTGTATACGTACGTAGTGTACACTGTAAAAGGTGCCTGAAACATTTTCAAAAACAACAGGTTTTCTTGCAAACTAAGAATTGACAATATTTCATGATACATGTATTTTCGATAATGTTTCAATGTATTTGAAGATATTTTTTCAACACGTTCAGGTCCCAGTCGACGCTGTGAAACTTTCCAAAAAAACATCATGTTTCAAATGATGTCGATGTTTCTGAAATGTTTCAGAGAAGTTCCACACAGTGTAGGCAAGCCTGGTGTTTGTGTATCACCGGTGTGATGGCAAATTCTCAAAGCCTCAGCTTATACTCGTGCCATACGAATAGGTCATATTTCCCCCGAAAAAAAACAATTACCCTGCTTATAGGATTGTTCAGCTAGGGACGGTAAACATCTCGGAGCCTGTTGACCACCTCTGCAGACCAGAAAATTGCCATTGTATAATTGATCGATGTCGTCGGTAATGAGGTTGTTGGCAACAAACCATGAATCATAATTCAGAGCATTAGTGTTGCTCGAAAATAATTATGGTATGGCCAATAGTCCGGTTTTTGTGGCCTGCAACTTCTCCCAAATACATGTACCGCGTAGACAGCTTCCAACAGAGCTAGCCTGCTGCAGCTACCGTTGATTTCAAAATAGAAGTACATGTAAGTACACCAAAATCGCAGAAGGTCACAGAGACCTGGCTTTGATACTGGGAAGTTCCTCCAACATTACCATTACAACAGCCGGGTGTGTGGTCATTGAGTCTAAACATGGTCTAAAGTAACCAAAGCTGCACGTAAGACTGTAACCAAAGACGCATCTTTTTAGATCTTTTTATGGGTGTTAGTCCGCCTCCTTTTTTGTTTTTAATCAATGTGTTTATCTTCGTCATTCGTTTTATTTTTTTTGTCTTTTTAATTTTCTGTAAGGCGAGGTGATATATATATGAACTGCGCCATATAAATACCGTTTTATTGTTATTATTATAGGTTGTTGGCTTGCTATTAAATGTGCATTATTCTTGACCACATCATACTAGTACTGAATCGCCCAAGACAGAAGCTTCAGCCTTTATCTTGCATTTGCCTGGCCCACAGAGAAACCCATGAAAATTGTTTCTGAAATTTCGCCCAGCCGTTACGACCACTATGGGTCATTTCTGGAACAGCCAATACTTCTAATGAGAAAAATCTGCTCTGAGCTTGTATCCGAATGATGGGTTCTGCAGGGTATCTCATATGATAGCTCCGCATGCCCCGAAGGTACATCATTTTCCTGTTTCTAATAAGAGGATAGTGATATTGACCGGAACATTTAATTCGTCCCCGATTGCTCTGCCTTAACCTCTTCAGCCTCACCAATACCATAGCATGCAACTTTTCCTCAGCTGCATCTGCATCATTCTGTGATTAGTCGTGTGCTGGCCAATCAGGAACAACGTAAAAAAGCAAATTAGGATGATAGGCATAAACAAGCCTTGAGGTGGATGGAAGTGTGGCTGGTATGCACTATGGATATACAATTAAAGAACCACGACCCATGCATGCATGAATCATTGCAGAGGAACCAGGCTTACATAAAGGGCACGCTGTGTTTATGGTGACATCGTTCATACATACACACACGATCGATGTACACCGAGTGTACTACACCGATCAGGACCGCTGGACAAATCTGTTATCTAAGTTATCAATAAGGCATGGAGACGGTTGCTACACATAAAAGAATGAGTTAAAGTATGGTGTCTTACCTGATGAAGGGTTAGTATTGGTATCACAGCACGTCGAACTTCTCAAGTGGTGAAAAGGATGGCGGCCATTTTTGTATGAAGCATAGAGTGCCGCTGAGATCATGCGATTCAATATGCCCAATCAGAAGCCGTCCTCAAAAATAACCTCGAAAATTTCTCAAAAAATCATACAAAAAACTCCAAGCCGATAAATACTTCAGGTTTCTTTATTCGAGACACGATTTGACCTCAAATGATTTGAATATGCACCAATAGTCAATAGATTACGTGAGAGAAAAAGGGCGAAAAGTCCCTCACAAAATTGAACAATGCTGAAAGTGTGATGATTTTAGTGATAGAGTACGCCAGAATGCCAGTTCACCAATACAATCAGAACAGAAGCAGTAATTTGGGTTTTCCGCCATGTTTTTCTTCCAAACTCTATGGGCCGTATGCACCAACGAAGATTATCTTGAACTCAGGTTCAGCCACAACTTTTCAATTGTTCTGGTTGACCATGGCATGATGTGACAATGAAAAAGTTCTGGCTCAACCTCAGTTCAAGATAATCTTCGTTTGGTGCATACGGCCCTATGGGTCTCAAGCGGCGATGACTTCTCTAACTAGAAATACGCATTTCCTCGGATGAAACTGAAAACGTCACATACAGACGATCCAATTTTTCGGTCTGATACTCAAAACGCTCCAAACACTGTTGTATTTTAATCGGGTAGACTGAATCTAATTGATTTGGCGAAGGGTAATCTGCTGAAGATGGTGGCAAACAACTGCAATATACACTCAAGGAAATTGTCTGATTCGCTCAAACTATGCGAATAGAAGTTAATCTCCTAAATCAAATGATTCTGCTCAATTGGGCTCGATTTATCGTTTGCGATCGATGGCCATTTATACCCTCGAGTGCTGTCTTCCGAACAATGACCGCGATCAATGCGACGGGCTAAATCTTTCTTGGCAGGCGATTGGCGAAGACGAATATACTCAAAGTTCTGCTGTTTTTATTGGTCTATTTTTGATAATTCTCCCCAAAATAAATATTTGAAACACAGTCCTTAGCTAATGCCGAATCTGAATACTTTTCTGGATACATTTTTTCTCTCAAATCCTCATGTGCACGACTAGGAGACTTTTTGTGTCGGAAATCAAAGATGGGTTGTTTCACCGGCCTTAATTAGTGGTGATATCATCTGGGGCTACATAGAAATGTCCTATCGCAGATGCCACTTTGTCCTCTGTGAATTCTCCTATCAAATCCTCTGTACAAAATGTCATAGGATATTGCACTGTTCCAAATAACAGAGGATTTTACAGAAAATCTGTGCAGCAGAGTCCCCAGGACTGGATCTGTAAAATTACAGACTTAACGTTAACAGAGACTTGACTGGAGGCTGACCAAATTATATTTTCATACTGCTCTCAGAAGGCATCATAATGGGATGTCCAATGGAGTCCAACCAATACAGGAAAACATGAATCATACCATATGTAGATTTACAGAAAGTGCTGGGGACTCTGCTGCAGGCAATTTCTGTAAAATTACTACAAAATTACTATTGTAAAATTAATAATTTCTAACAGTGTGAAGAGATGTGGGAGGTTTCAGCAGGTTCACTTGTGATACCCTATGGGGGTACGAAGTTCACTTACCACGGCATGCCCCGATCCTTAAGTCCTATCAACAACTTCCGGTGGAGAAACATCTTCACCACGTGCCGTACGACAGTGGTAACGTTACTAATGCATAAGTTCTACTGTAATTGTCTTACCTCTTGGACGTAAGTGCATCGTAAACCGGTACGTTCCCGTGAGGAATGATTCGCCCACTGGGAGCTTTGTAGCGGATTACGTCTAATGGTATTTATGGTCACGCACACAAGACATCATCGTTGGGGACCGGTTACACCGCGTATTATTGACTGACAAACATTTTCCACGGTTTTGGACAAAATATAGGTCCACTATTTCTGGCCTGAAATCATCAGACCCCATGGAAATGGCCCAGGCCAGAGACTACACTTTCAATCTAGTTCTACTTCTTTTTTACTACAGAGATACCACACCGCCAAAACAAACGTTTGTGTAACAGGCAAACCTCGAAATCGAACTCTCGAACTGTCCGAGAGAGTTCGAGGGTCCCAGTTTCAATTTCATTATCAATCATTTTATTCTGTTCACTATGCTCAGTTGCATTTTTCAGTGCATCCAAACTCATGAGTGTACGTTTTCCAACGTTTGTCTCTTCAGATGCCATGGACACACCAGAAGAGTGTAGACCGTTCTCGTACTCGGAAGACGGAGCCACGATTATGGGGAAAGCAATAGAGAAATCTCAGCTGCACACATGTGAGCTGCGATTTGACGCAGATAAGGGAAGAAGATATCAGCTCCAATTCAGAATTGCTGATTTCGACGACTGTGACGTCGAGTTGAAAATATATAATGGATACAGCGATAGAGGTGGATTATTGGTAAGATATAAAAGCTAACAACTTTTTCGTGTTGCAAACTAATAGTTTTACGTCACACAAGTGAACTATGACGTAAAATGTGCCATCTCGCACAAAAATATGGTTCGAGCGTAACACTCGTTATTGCTTTGCTCCGGGCTTCTTGGTACATTGTAGGTGCTGCTGTTTCCTTCAAGTATGATAGAGTATGTATACGATGTGAATATGGTTTAATAACCGCTCCTGGCATCGAAATTAATGAGCATCTCTTTTCATTATTGGAAATACACGCGATATTATTAGAAATTCCTCGCATATTCGTAGCTCTATTAGGATGTGTGTCACGTTGTGAAACCTATATACCACCCCATCGTGTAGGGTTTATCATCACTCAAAAAAATGTCTGAATATTTGCTCCATTTGCTTTCGGCAAGATAACCCCTATAAAATCCCCATTCCGAAAGCAACGAACGTACTTGCGAATAGCTTTTTCATTTGGTGCAAGTGATGTAATCACGGCGATGGAAGAACATATTTGTAGAAGACCTGTATTCCACAGATGATTCGCGCACCCTTTACGTATTCGTCATTGGCTGTTTTGCCGCATATCGACCAATAAGCGAGTCTCCTTGATTTGCTGCTTTTCGCGATCCTGAAGCAAATTGTAAAAGTTTCCTGTACATTCGTTCTCTTTTAAACATTCACATCGAGAAAATTCAAGCCAATCTACACGCAAATCTCGTTTCGCGAAGGGCGTGATGTTGACACTCGGCACTCACCTCATATCGATTAATGTCCCGCAGAAAATAAACATGTTAATACGATATGCTGGTTAATTGCTTGTAAAAACCAATCTGCTTTCCGTAATTGATCGAGGAGAGGGAAGCTGGTGTCATAAATTCCAGCGAGTGTTTGTACTCAGTCGATGGGAGCAAATTTTCCCAAGAGTGTGTTAGATAAGTACATGTATTTCTTTTTGATTTCTTTTCGACATCATATCCAAATTATGTTTATACACTGTAGATATCTGTTTACATTTTTAAAAACTTACCATCAGCGGTTTTTTCTTAGTTCTTTACATTTGTATCGTGTACAAGGTTCGACTGTCACCAATTGGTTTTCCAAGTTGGATTTCTATTTTGTGTGCAAACAAACTAAACAAAAACAATGGTACATGTACGTGTACATGGTAATATGATTGTGTATGTTGCCATGAACGTGCACAGAAGTAAGAGAACAGGGTATTTTTTTTCGCAGACACTGGGAATGAGGTGATCTTTCAAGTTGTTAAAGCGAATGGCTCGCGGGGTTTGTTTACATTTTTGGTGGTACCTGCCATGGAGAGTGAATCTAGCCTCCAGGCAAAGCCGTGCCCCAGCCATATGCAACACCTGTGCAAATATGCGAATGTAAACACTGGGGACGAGGTTCCAGTAAAAATTTGTACATTTTTGTACATTTTAAAATGGGTTAATGACGTTTTCAAATTCAGTAGGTCAAGATGTACATTTTGTACTATTCCCATTGATTTTGAAGCGGCAGATTTTGCAGAATGCGCCTCCGAAGTTTGGCTGTCTAATGCATTTCCCATTAAACTAAAATCCTTCTTTTGCCTTTTTCTCAAAATGCTGCTTGATATCGATGACCAACTGTCATGGCGCCACAACAAACCCCGCGAGCCATTCGCTTATAAGTAAAATAAAAAGAAGGTGACACAGACAGAGTGAAGGTCAGATTTTCCTATTCCACGTTGTCGAGGAAGTACTGAAAAACCACCATTTTCTGACACTGCACCAATAGGAGCAGTCAGCCGCGCGTATTGCCAAAAGATGGCAGCAAAGTTTTAGCGGACCAATACGCAGATAAATCCACGTGACTGGTGCTCGGTCAAGAATGAATGGGTCCGCTATATGCATTGAATTGGGCCGTAGTGACACCTACTGGTCGACTGGTTAGTGTACAGCTATGAGGCAAGCTACATGTACATGTATACATACATGTACATATACACATCGTTGTTTGATTGCATTAATATTAACATCGTCATCTGCCACTCGCCTACGCTAAATGAGCAGCAATTCAGGCTTAAAATACTCTCAGTGGTCGCTTTGATGATCTCGACAAAGCTATCGAATTTTCATGGGCCTAAAATATTCATGAAAACCGTTAATAGCGAGGAGATAAAGAGGCAAATATAATAAACATTGAATAACAATAACAATAGACGTGATATTGGTTTTTGAGGAGTGTCGTAGCTTGTTCTTAAGCGGGCTATTCATAATTTATCTTAAGCGAAGAGTCTCTATAATTCAAGCACAACATCAAGCCTCACATGTACATGTACATGTACATGTATATTCACGTCCCACCACTCGGACTTATCAAAAGATTGTACATGTAGGCCTATAATGTTACCAAAAAGAAAGTTTTTGTGGTTAGGCTACCCATATAAATGCACGTCCATGCACAGTGCATACTATCAGAAATACTCTGTCTATCAAATTACAGAGCTGTTTGCGGAAATGATGTTCAACAAACCACCGCTTTGATATTCATGACATTTTCGCTCATCTGAACAATGACGTCCAGCGTTATGACAGCGGTATAATTCCCAGATATGCTAATACATCAACGTAGATTAATGTGCACGCAGCCATGTACAGAAGGTGCACTCCTTGGACAGAATAAATCTAATATCACATTTCATTGGATTATCATCAACGTATGTCCCTGGAGCGTGTTTTCTAAATGATGTCTGATCAGTTCCATTATCTATTTTTGTCATGGTGAAAAAGGTGAATATCTCAGCAAAATTGACCATTGGCAAAGGACAGCGAACAATGTACTATATTGAAATATTATAGACAAAGATTAAATTCTCTGATCAAAATCAGTATTACGAAAACTTTATAAGGTGAACATATAAATTTGGTAGTAGGCCTACTGAATGCCTGCAATATGATGGGAACTAAAATAAAAATAAAAAGCTGAACTGCAAACCACCTGCGCTGAGATTGTAAGTAACGTATGCTGTCCAAAATAGACCATGCAGGGATGAAAAATTCTAGGTTGTGTAGGTAACGCAGGGCCGGCGCGGCCGGGGGGTAGGGGGGGTATTTACCCCCTCAATAATTCTGGGTGATGTGCCCTTTTTGGTTGGGGTGCCCTTTTGAAAAGGGCACGCAAATCCCAAAAGGGCACTTTGCACGCCCCTCCAAGTGTTATGTCCATCGACCCCCGCCCAGATGCCAGGAAATCGTGTTTCCGGTACTTCAGAATCAAAATTTTCTCGGGGAGCAGGGCATTTTGGTTCGTTGTGCTTTGAAATTATACTTAATTTAATCTCTCCAGACCCGTACCTAGCATAGGGAT
>NMRB01002590.1:22693-39413 GCA_002633025.1 Notospermus geniculatus | reverse complement strand
GACCAGTTTCACAGGTCACTTTGGCCCATCTACTATTGCTGCTCATGGGTGCCAACACCCCACGGTAGCATTCGTAGATGGGCCAAAGTGGCCTATGAAACTCTCATTATGGGTTACTGGAACCTATAGACCTGTCCGTTTCAGGCTCGAAGAACAAATATTCTGGGCACCATGGACCCATTCTCCATTGAACACATTTCAAACCCATGTGTTCAGGTAGTGGACAAAATCATGAGTCTCTCGAGCCCATTCGTTTTTACAGTGTTTCCAGCCAGGACGGCTTTCTCTCTCTCGATAAAGCCCAGGTCACAAATCCACCGGGCCCCGTACGATTTTCCCCACCCAGCGGCTTGCCGTGGATTTTAGAGACTGACACTCGGATCTAAGATGAATTATGCCAAATTCGCCTCAATAGATAAGCGGAAATTAGACTGGATCAAACTGGGCACCGGAGAATTTGGCCAAAATGTCTGTTTTTACTCGCCGTACGGGCCCCGGAGTGGATATGTGACTGGGGCTTAAGCAATTGCATCTTCGATCTCTTAAAGGAGCTGGACGTCCAAGTTGTAAACAAACTGGTTTGTTTACAAACAGTGGCCAGCAAACTAGTTTTATTCCTTCGTGAAGGTGGCAGCACCAGTGATCGTTAGACTGGTTCCCGGTCCAATGCAACTCACTCACGATATTCACGTCAGTACATATCACCGACAATAGGTGGCAGCACCGCAGGCGTCGCGTGGATAGAGAACCAGTGACTGAGTGTTTACAACTTGGACGTCCAGCTCCTTTAAGATGGAGTCCAAGTATATGCACTGAAAAACTCTGCTTCGTCAAAATGACGAACATAGGTTCGTTTTCCATTATCACCAAACTGAGTATCTAAATTCGTCAAAATGACAAGTCCACGTTCGTCATTTTCACAAACCCTTGACGAACATAAACAAGGGTTCGTCAAAATGACGAACGTGGACTTGTCATTTTCACGAATTTAGGTACTCAGTTTGGTGATAGTGGAAAACGAACCTAAGTTTGTCATTTTGATGAAGCAGAGTTTTTCAGTGTGGCTCTATAGAAGACGTCCTCCTTTCTTTAAAAGTTGAAACACGAAAATTGTTGATGACACCATTATCAAATTGCAGAGTTTGGTTTCCCAATATTGTTTTATCTCTTCCGAAAGCAGTCGGCACCTGGCACTCGTTAACTGAACCTTATCATTCCGCTACAGGAAGTTTCTGTCATTGATTTTTGGTTGAGGTTTAATAGATTGGAAGATTGCTATACGTCATTCTTTTTCAAAATGACGGTACATGTAGATATTTCGACCATGAAATAAGTAAGTTGTCCTATGTCCAACATTATCTTTCTTGATGGCATGTATTTCTCGGCAGCTGTGGGAATATTCAGCCCAACTCAGGGCAAAGGTTAATGAATTCGCTCTGATGAAGGCTTACGTCTTCTATTCATCTCTGCCGCACCAAAAAAAGGAATCAACACAGATTAAACTACTGCAAATTCACTTAGCCTTCATGTAGTTTTTATTTCTACCCGTTTGCGGCACATTAATTTATATAGCATGCTATTCGCCTCGAAGTCACTCAAATTATAAATGGTAACGATGACAATATGAGGCTGATTCACATTCGATTGCTCTTCAACATCACACTTGAAGGAAATCAATGTAGACCTGTCTGGTTACATGTACAGGGTAATGCATACCAGCATAGAAATTTGTTCCGGTGTCACGCATTCCAGAGCCAATGTCGAAGACGGTAATTTCGAGGGTGTAACTACTCAAGCTGAATATCGGGAAAGGGTCATTCAAGTGTCCTGGAACTTGCTTCCTGCCCCGCCAACCGGAAGAGAATGCGGCGGACGAATTCAATTTGCTCAGGGGAATCTTGGTTTCAAACTGCAGTCTTCTGGTTTGATTTTGCGGTCGTGATGAAAAGCACGTACATCCTGTCACGAATCCGGCTTACCATCCGATATCCACATCTCTATCCCTATTGATTTTTACCATTAGCCGTCGGAAAAACTAAGCCATGAACTGACAAGAATAGTTGTTGCCAACACCGGATATCGTTTTCATCTTTAGGAAACCATGGATACGGCAAAGATTTTGGCGAATCTCCATGTGAAGAAAGTAGTTGGGTGTGTCGTCTGAGGGCTTAAGAAGATGCTGAGGGATCAAGGTGAATACGTTGGACCGAAATAGACGACGTAAAAGCTTTGTTTCGCTTGTGAGCCGTCACTCACAGGTGTCACCAACGTTTCAGTTCGCTTTAAGGGTTAAATTGGCAAGGTGCGATATTAAATGATGACCGAGCATACCGCGTCCTCATCCTTGGTAATACCATCATGCTATTTAACGAAATTGATGGGTCGATCATGGAGATATGATGCCATTAGAACATTTATGAGGCCACAATATGCCTGTAAAATACACTTGGTTGTCGTCGGTTACAGTACACCACGACGACTAATCAACGACGATCCGGGATAGAAACCTGCTGAGGGAAATAAAATGTGCCAGATTACTAGTCATGTCACAACTTGGTGTCCAGATCGATTGCTTTCTGTATTTATGTACAGTAACCTGCTCCATCACAGGCATAGATAAAAGGACATTATGCTTGAACTCGCGGACATTGGCTTATTGCTAATGGTTCCAGTGAGACCAAGGCGTTGACGCTGAAGCAACGAACGTTCGAAGTCATGTGTAAAGAGGTAACAAGTTAAGCCATGCTTTTGGCGAATCCACAGCTGAGCATCATCCGAACTTCTGAAAGATGACTTTTTCAAATCCCCTAGAGACCTGAGATGATGTTCCCAACCTTCTTTCTCTTGGATCCTTCATAAAAAATAAAATCATGGCATCGAATTAAACTTCTCCCGCAGTTTCAAACCACTATCCACCACGCTACCCAAGCTCCGAAACTGCTTCAATTGGTGCGATCCTCAAAGTATCACTAATAGACGGCGTTAGCTGTCCGATTCGGGGAATCCCCTGGGAATCTGCCGCGAGTATGAATATATGTACCTTTTGTACACGCATCTTGGCCAATCAAAAAGTATGTTACGGCGTCGTCCGTCGGTTAAACCTGTGATGATGGCTTGTGATTGGCTCCCTCGTCAAACAGCGCCGTCTATTGATGGTCCTTCACCTTTGGCGCCGATCATGCCGATGTTTAGTGGGTCTATACCTATGGCCAACTGAACACTGGGGACGAGTTGAGAGACCGAATATGAGAAACTATTTCCAACAAATCCTACCCTAGATTCAAAGCCACCATTGTAATTGGTGTAAGCGGAATCTGAGATGCTCTCAAAAGCACCACTTGAGGCACTAAAAAAAGGGACGACGAACATAAGGGAATTCGAATAAGACTATAAGCTCGATTGCAGGAAATGAGCGGTTGTTTCTTATTGAGCTGTCTTGAGTAGTCTCTTATTGAGTTATTACAACTCGATGGTGTCTTTGTTTCATTACCATTAGGATGACTGATGGAGGTTTAGGATCGCCTGACATGTACCAGGCGCTGATTAGCTGACTCTGGTGCAAGTATCAGTTTGAAAGTCGCTACTTAACGCGTAATCAGTGGCTTTCATGACGAGACCAGAAAGGAGGCAGTGTCGTGTTCGGCTTAGCGGTTGCCGGTGGTTTTTAGCCTTTGAAACGTTTTTTTAGCTACCAAGCCGTTTCCCTTATTTTTCGTTTGAGTTCTAGATTTCTTGTGTGGAAAGATGTCTTTTTAGACTCAGACTAGATCTTTTGACGCTGTAGTTACTGGCCAACAAATCATGGCAACATTTTAACGACATGTGGAAAACTCTTTTCCCCTGCAGGCTACACACTAGACAACATTATCCCCAACATGGTGTTGTCAGTCTGAATGTTAGAAAGAATGTTGGAACATGTTGCCAGTGTTCCTTTATCTTCCACGAAATCCACTGGGATCCTTGCTTACACTGATCCCGATCCGAATCGAGCCATATTCACCGTTGGTTTTCGTCGCCAAAGTACTTTTTTCTCTGTGCCATCTTCCTGGCCGTGTAGGGACAGGTTACCTATTTGTAATTCTCAGCACACGATGCGAAGGAAGATTCAATTTCCTCTTGGCGCTGCCAAACTTTTTTTCTTGGCTGACAAACATATGATTAATCTCGCATAACACACTTTATTGGCTTTTGGCGGAGAAAAAGTGTTGTTCGAGGAAACATTATTGCAGTGATGCACCAGACGCTCGACACCGACCATCTCGATGGTGTTAACGGTTACGAGCCCAGCGGGTACTTAGGAAAATGCCGAGGAAATAGCCGTGATGTTCCACGTAAATGAGCACTGGGGGGTGTTAACGGGCCAAAAGGTGCTTGGCATACTGATGCAAGCCCTACCAACAGTTTTCTTTCGCTTGTAGTGGGAGAGGGCGCGTCTTGTGTTACGTGTACCTGGTCAGTTGTTGGCGTGGTCAAAAGGGTGACTGCTGTCGACCGGCACAGCAATCCTTTTAAAATGTTGGCAACCAATGATGAATCAGGATGAAGCAACTGCCGTGTAATTTTTCAACCAATGCCGTAATTCATAAGTGTTTTTTGCAATATGCGTAGACGTGGTGGTTTTTCAATAATTTTGAATGGAAACCAATTCTTCTGAAAAGATCTAACAGAGGAGTTGGGAAAGAGAAAGAAACTAACAAAAGGAACCATCATCTGAGGAATATCTTAAAATCTCTTTATAGCATTTTAATGCAAAACTGTGACTGTGGTACCGTGTTGAATCAATCAGCAGCACGTTTGCGACAAATTTACGGAATAATTCACTCAGGGAAAGTCGCTGATTTCCACGACATTCTGAATTGAGAACCAAGAGAAGCAAAGAACGATAATGCCCCCATTTACAGCTGCGGTTCAAACGGAAGCTCTTTATTAAATGGAACTTGTAATGCACGATGAGCAAGAAAACTTTAATCCTTTAAGCTGATTATTGATTTTAAGCTCCAGTTTTACATTGGATAACAAGTCGAAGAGAGGCTGCCTAAAGCGACTTTCTTTTCTTATGGTAGGCGTGAAAGAAACAGGAAACAGAGCGTTTTTTCTGAGTGAAGTTAAATATAATCTCTTGAAATGTGTAATTGAACGTAATTCTGAACCGCGCATTTCACCATTTCGTTCCATTTGCCTATTTCCGATACATCAAGTTTTAGATGATATCTAATACCCACTTATGATAATCGTCCACTCCCAATATCCCAAAAAATGAAGTTAGTAAAATGGAGTCACGTAGCATGTTTGTATACGGCCTATGCTATCTTCTCATTACCAAAACAGCTTTAGTCCCTTCAGCATTTCTGATTCGTAGGCAACTTCATTTTCGGTTTTGTGCCTGGTAACAATGCACTGGGACCTGAAGAAAATAAATCATAATCAAATTCTCTTTGAAAACCAACCGAAATGATTGATTGTGCTTTAGATCTTGGTGTTTGCAGTCTCGGGGTCGTTCTTCCATTCCGTTCACGGATGTCTCCTCTGCGTGCGGACAATGTGGCAACGCTGTGCCGTGTGGTTTTACCAACCATTTACCTGATTTGCGAGCTGGTGTCAATAGCAGGTGATATGGCATTGACACAGCCACGATAAGAGAGGAGTCTTCGAGAGATTGATGGTGGTAGGGTGTTGGGGAGAGAAGCCATTCTGGTGAAGGAGCTAAGGAGGTGAGGAGAAATTTTGCTTTCTGACCAACATCGTCATAGCCATCACTCGGAAGGATCAATCATCGTAACACAACCCAGGGTGACGTAATTTGCTTGGAGATGAAACAAAGCAAACCAGATATAACAGACTAACACGACAAATGTCCCAACCATAGCTTTATTGTTTGTTATGGCCATTTGGCGGCAAGTGGAAATGGTTTAGTAATGTGATAAAACTCGGAGATTCATTGGTTGTCGGTGAAATGATGACATTTGGCCTTGTGAATGTAATGCAGTGTAGCCTACATATATATGTACATTACATAGTGCTTTTAGATGGTGTCAGCTTTTATGATACCAAATATTTCAGACAGGGTGGCTGGCGATACGTCCATTAGGTTCAAACCTAGATGCGTTTAGTATGTTCAGTATCAAATTTAGTTGAGTGAACTGCAAAAAGAGCGCCAGCAGTAAGAACACCCTGTTACTTGCAAATGGTATTACAGTACATATGCAATCCAAAATGCAGTACCTGTAGCCTTGCAACTGTCAATATTCATCACTCTTACGACAACTGCTCAGAAACCATGCCTTTGTTACAAACAGCAGCGAGTTATGCCCTGTTGTCCTGTTACATCTCAGTAAACCCTATTAGCCAGTCCGGTAATACAACATCCAATGTACCGACCAAGAGCATTCGGTATACTCCGGGTGCTTACGAATGGTGTATATCAAACAACCAGGCCGATGTCATATGTTCAGGGGATTTTGACTTGTCAGGCAAGACGGCTGTAACTGTGTTGTTATCAATCATTATTAGATATTATCGTCTCTACGGGGTTGTTCTCAATATCTCGACATCATCTCCAGTCCTGGTAATGCGTAATTCATACTGCGGGTGGCCGCCGTCAGGAAACTGATGACCGATACCGCGAGAAAAAACGAGACTGCGATTCCAATTAATGAACTGATTTGTCTTGAACGCGCTGCATGCAATCGTCAATCAGCGTTACATCCATAAAAACCTCGAGACGTTTGAAATCGGATTGTCCCGTCCAATTGCTTGGAGGCAAAAACCATAAGAAGCGGTTTCTGTTGTAGGTTTTCGGTTAATGATCTTTTCCTTTTTTTCGCCGATAGGGCATGAGTATGAGATCTTTTTATTGGAATTGGGATAATGTTATTTAGTCCCAGTTACAATACATGACATCTGATTCTGATTAAAGTGCGGCGCCTCTATACATGTACATGTACATGCACATGTATCACTGTTACTGTTACTGTTACTGTTACTTGTTACTGTTACTGTTACTGTTACTGTTACTGTTACAGGAGCCATTTTTTACTAAGCATTGCATTGCATTGCATGAACCAATGACCTGCGTTTTATGTTACCTTCCAAACAAAGGATCATGGGCAATGACATAATATTCCTATGACCCTGAATCCCTTCTGTAAATTTACAGAAAGTGTTTGAAACTCTGCTGCACAGACTACCCAGGACGAATATCTGGTTCAGATTCTGTTCAGAATCTTTCACCGGATCCGAACCTGATTCCAACCGGATTCGATTCAGATTCCGACCTTTCTGCAACTTATCGCACTGAATGTTGCAATGTGTAAACGTCACAGGTAGACTGCAACAAGTTGCAGGTTGCAGCAACTTGCAACTTGGTGCCCTAGGCCCTCACTGCCAAACAACAGCTATTTAAAGGGCGGTTTACACTAGGTTGCATCAAGTTGCAAGTTGCAGCAACTTGCAACTTGTTGCAAACTACCTGGAACGGTTTACACATAGAAAAATCGATGCAACATCCAGGGTAATCGAGTTGCAACAAGTTGCAATGCATGCCCGTTTACACATGCAACTTTTATGAAACTTTTTGGTCTCATCAGGTTTATGCAACAAGTTGCATGAAGTTGCATATGAAAAGTTTCATGTGTAAACGCCTTTAGCTATGCTCCATGTCATAAACTGCGTGTCAACAGTGGCCTGATTGTTCGGTGCATTCTGTTATTATCATGTAATCACCTGCTGGAAGAACAATGGACACACTTAAAATTTTTAAAAAGAAAATTTAATGTACGTTTGAAGATGGCAACAAGCTAAGACAGAGCGAAAGAAAAATTCAAAAATATTTGCTCAGTTGGATGGTATTCGGTCAAACTGCAATCTTGGATCATGTTCTTCAGCAACCAATTACATGTCTGTAAACAGAGTTCACTGGCAAGAGTAATTTTGATTGTGGTAGATGTGCAAATTTCTGCATCATAAACCACGCTTCAACATATCCTTAACACTCATTGTCCCTATAACACATTGGGCAGTGAAAATGAACACAATTAATACAGATTCGATGGATCAAATTCGTGGACACCTGGCAATATGGAGATTCTGGAGACCAACGTGAGGAACCACGGGAGGAACATCCACCATTCTCAAGACTGTGCGAATTCATCAAAAGGGAGGCTAGAATCTTATGTAACCCTTTGCTTGAGCGACAATCGTCTACTGTTCACAATCAAGCTAAATCTAATCGCGGCTCAAAAACGTAGGTGGTCTTGTTAAAGACACTTCCATCTCATTCTGACTCGACCGAGGTGCCAAAAATTTACCACAACCGAGGAATTCAAGCTGGGCAAACACTTTCGAAATCCCATGGGAACGTTTTTCCAAAGTCGTTGCTCAACTCGTGCACGAAGGGGGAAGGCCGAGTGAGGCGATCGGCGGCAAATGGTCGTCACAGAATTATGGAAGAAATAATGATGCTTACACAACATCCCACTAGGAACGACTTACGTAAAGTAGCAAATTCAATAGTCAAGAAGTACACACTCCCAGATTCATTTGCCGAAGATAAATGGGCAGGTTATTGGTGACGGATGCCATTCCCAGCCAGCAGGAAATATTGGGCCAATATTGGGTAACGATTGGGGCACATTAAGAAAATGGCGCCCGCCATGGAGGGGGACAGACCGAAATGTCACCCCGAGAAAACATTGTTGACCGAGGCCGCCGAGGTCAACAATGTTTTTTCGAGGGGTGACATTTCGGTCAGTCCCCCGACATGGAAGGGTGCCATTTTCTATATCGTACCGGTAGGCCTACATGTATGTGTCACAACCCGTCTCTGCGGCTGTGTCCAGCAGCGGCGGAATGCGTGCAGAGACGACGAATCACGTTGATGATTTAGAAAAAAATTGTTTCCTTGGTAGGCCTACATAGAATAACCTAGTAACATAGGCCTACTTCCAAACATGACGGACGTAGTATCATTCTGTTAGGCCTACACTGCGTAACAGTACTGTTAAACTTGGAAACCCACCCCGACGCGCGTAGAGCTGCAGCGATCGAACTGATAGCCTGCGTATGCAACGCATGCACTGTGTGAGTGTCATCAACATGGGATTGGTAGGCCTAGCATTTATGACTGTTGAACATGCTATTCCCTCTGTTCCACTCAGTTTTTGATGTATTCGTGCGAATCATGCCAATACTACGCCAATCGGCACCAAAATAGGATTTAATCAGAGCTCGAGTGCCAAATATTCGACTTCAAACATTCGAAGCGGTCAACGAAAAAAACGGCCGCCATTTTGTTTTCCGTGAGCGGTGGACATTGCATCTTGAGCGGGAGACATTGAAAAATGTTCACCGCTCACGTGACGCGTCTCGGCCAATCATATTTACGGATTCTCTCTCGAGGTACGATATTGGCAAATGTTGGCCAACATTTCCAATATTGGTCCAATATTGGCTAAATATTGGCAATGCCGATATTGTTGCAAAAGAATTGCCAATCTTGGCCCAATATTGGTCAATTATTGGCTTGCTAACATTAAGTGTGGCAATATTAAGTGTGGCAATAATTTCTAGGTTTTCTCCATTTCGGCACTAACCCAGCTAGCAAAATGACGTCTCAAAGACGTTGAAACTGGTCACTCGTCACTCGTCAGTAAAACTGGTGGGTAAAAGACGTCGAAATCACGTGCAAAAGTCGTCAACATACTTCTAATACTAATCTTAATAACTAATTGTAGAATAAGAAATATGGCGAATAAAAACTATAGGAATGTTGCCTCCTCCTATACCAACATGGTAACAACATAATTTTGTACAATAAACCTCGCTCATTATTTTTGTGTGGTGTCAAGTTTTTGGAAATGATGCTTCATTGCACCACACATATGAAAAAAAAAGGTTTTATTTGAATGAAACCGCCTGACTCCTACATACTATTTATGGTAACTTGAATGTTACGGCTTACTCGGCCTAACAGAGTCCCCTGATCAGGGTTTTTTCGATCGGCAGGAGTCTCCCATTCCTGGCTCCTCTTCAACCACTCAGTGGTTGAAAAGGAGCAAAGTAAAAACCCAAGGTGGGATCTTGGGTTTTATCATCAGAACATCACCAAATCATATCAACTACTATCCTGATCCCATGTTATGTTGTAGATCAAGACCGGTCTTTTGACTCCAGAGGCCTTCATTTATCACCATTTGGTACTGCTGTTGTGGCAAAGTCAATCAAGAGATCATTGCGCCAATTCGCAGAGACAGTGGACCAATCCATTAGTGGTAGGAGTAAGCGTCACACTTCTCAGATACCAGCAACGGACTCGGATAGCGGTACCAACCGTAGTGATGCTCAGGATAGACCTCGTAGGAGAATCAGGATTGTTCCACCACCAGTCAGTAGTGAGGTTGATGACTCAGGGAATGACATTGAGAGACTCATTGCCGCTTTCTCAGCTGTAATGCGGAGGAGATAATCTGAATTCATTCCTGTTGTGCCAGTGGATTATATTGGAGGATTATACATGTTCATGTCCAATGTATTCTCAGGAATAGAAGTGTTTATGTATTTATAGGTACATATACAATGCATGCGATTATTGCAGTATTACCTCCTGTGAAAGGTCTGTGTACGTTCATACAGTGTACCATATCATTATCTGGTAGTATATTTTGTGTGTTAGTTTACATGTGTCATATTCATAAGCGGTTTGTTTCTGCAAATAGTCCCACAGTGTGGTAGACTGTACTTGACTGCATTTATAGAGATGTGTAGTTCATACTTTGCTTTTTGTCACTATGCACTGCCCAAATAGGCATTTCTTCATATGATTTTTCGTTACTACCCGTATGCCTATACTTTTTATACTGCACATGATTTGTTCCTGTTAAAGCTTGCAATGGATCTGTCCAAATGAGAACAAAAATCACAACCAAGAAGGGTGTCAGGAACACATTATTCCTGGGCCATTGGAATATTGAAGGACTACGGTCCAAATGTCTTGGGTCCAAGTTACAGGATCAAACTGTTATAAATGAAATTAAAGACTTGGATATTTTATGCTTAACAGAGACACATACGTCTGAACCAAACTCTGTTTCACTTGATGGATATCATGCTTTCCAGTCAAACAGGAAGAAACACCCCAATGCAAAAAAAGGATCAATTGGTGTGGCAATATTAGTTAAGAATCAGCTTAAGAAATATGCGTCATGTGTCCCAAGCACATCTGATGATATCATTTGGATAGTTCTTGACCAAGCCTGCACCAAGTACGATTTTGACATTTTCATAGGTTGTGTATATAGTCCTCAGAATTCCACGTACTCAGTGCGCAATGAAACACAAACGTGGGAAATCCTTGAGAGGGATATAGAGACCCACAAACAGCATGGCAAAGTTATATGGTTCGGTGATGTCAATACCAGAACTGGTAATCTTGAAGATTTCATCTCTGATGATGACGATATTTATACTCCTACTCCAAATGATTACCAGGCTGATGGTCAGGATTTTCAGGCAGTTCGACAAAATTGTGACAAAATTGTGTCACCAAAGTCATCAGTTGATAAATTTCTTAGCCTGTGTAAGTCAGCTAGTATGAGAATATTGAATGGTAGAACCCTAAGAGATACGGGCGGTAAATACACCTGCCATAGATATAATGGTAGCAGTGTCGTAGATTACGCTGTTGTGGACTCGTCTCTGATTCCTCACACTGGATTTTTCATGGTACATGATGTGCTTGAAGCGGTGTCTGATCATTGTCCAATTTCGATGGGGCTCAACCTCCCAGATTCATGTATACTTAATAGGTCTGATTGTGATGAATGCTCTGAGCCAGGTATGTCTGCCCCCTGCAACATCAAATGGGATGAGTCTTCACCTTCCATTTTTCGTGAAGAATTGAAAAATGAGTACTTTCAAGAGTGTATCAGAAAATTTGATGAGGAAAATCTGTATGAAGGTAATATTCATCACCATGTGCAAAACTTAGAGTCCATCCTCCTACATGCCTCAATTAAGGCCGGGAAGGTCAAAAAGAGTTCGAGGGGTAAACCAAAAAAGAAAAAAAGAACACAGCAATCAAAATGGTTTGACAAGGAATGTGTCTATATGAAGAGAACACTTAAGAATCTTGGCTCAGACCTTGTCAAATCACCCTTTGATAAGGTGCTAAGAGCGAAATTCTACTCATATAAAAAACAGTACAAAAGGGCTGTAAAACTGAAAGAAAAGTTGTTTCGTCAGTCCCTAATCACGAAATTGATAGATTTGTCTGAATCAAACCCACAGGGATACTGGAAAATAGTTGACGAATTGAAAAACTCGAACTCATCTTCCAAGGTGGCCAGCCCAAATATCTCCTTTAGTGAATGGAAAACACACTACGAATCTCTTTTAAATTCACCTCCCCAAACTCCCCAGAACTTACTCAATGAAATTAAGGGCATGGAGGAGGAACCTTTCTTCTCCAACTTGGACGGTACAATAACTGACGTTGAAGTTATAAAGGCAGTGAAAAGTCTCAAGACCAAAAAAGCTGTTGGGTTAGATGGAATTTCTAATGAGATGCTAAAAGCCTCTATGCCAATGTTAAGTTCAACTTTTGCAAAGTTGTTTAACACAATTCTGCAGAAGGGTATATACCCAAGTCAATGGAGCAAGGGGTATATTGTCAATATATTTAAAGCAGGGGATACCTCCAATCCCGGTAATTATCGGGGCATCACTATTAATAGTTGCCTGGGAAAGGTTTTTAGCAATATATTAAATGACAGATTATCAGCGTATGTTGATGAACACCAAATCATCACCCCAACTCAAATTGGGTTTAGAAAGGGGTCCCGAACAGCCGACCACATATTTACGTTGAGTACAATCATTGATAAGTATATGAAGAAGAAGAGAGGTAAAGTGTATGCCTGTTTTGTTGATTTCCAAAAGGCCTATGACAGCGTTTGGCATGATGGTCTTTTTTACAAACTCCTTAAGAATAATATACGTGGTAAATTTTACCAGATCATCAAGGGTATGTACATGAAGAGTATGACATGCATCAGATCTAATGGAATGCTCAGTGAATTTTTCTCGTGTAGTAATGGCGTAAAACAGGGTGAGACACTGAGCCCATTACTATTTAATATCTTCATCAATGATCTGCCTAAATATCTCACAAGAGATGTAGATTCCTCTTTGCATACAATTTCTCTGAATGGTAGACTTATTGATCACCTGTTATTTGCAGATGATTTAATCCTGCTGTCCAACTCGGTGGAGGGCCTTCAAAACCAGCTGAACCAGCTAGAGAATTTCTGTAATACATGGAACCTACAAATTAATGTTAACAAAACAAAGGTCATGAAATTCAGCGGAAATGGTCATGTCTGTATCTTTTGTTTCAAGGGGTTACCCATAGAAAATTGTATCTCTTATAAGTACCTTGGAGTTGTGATAAGTGCGTCAGGGTCTTTTACCAAGGCAAAAGTAAATGCAGCAGACAAAGCAAAGAAAGCCCTCTTTAAACTAAGGTCATGTTTACGCTCTTGTAATATCAGCCCGAAGCTTGGCTTAAATCTTTTTGATAAACTAATTGTACCAATTTGCACATACGGTGCTGAGATATGGTCGGCGATTGACCTAAAGAAGAGGAAATTCCGAGATGATTGGTCTATTGAAGAGATTTGGTATGAGTCGGTGATTGAACATGTTAATATAAGTTATTGTAAGTTCCTACTTGGTGTGGGTAAAAAAGCGGGTAATATTCCAGTCATGAGTGAACTTGGCCGGTTTCCTCTAGGGATCAATATCTTTTTAAAGATTTTAGAATACTGGCATCATCTTCATTCCACAGATAACCCCGTTTTGAAGGACGCCTTTGAAGAAGCAAAAACTCTGAACCAAGGTGGGAACTATTCATGGGTTTCCTTCTTTAATGAGCTCTGTAGGAAGAGCAACACATCACCAAATTTAACTCTGCCCCAAAATAAAAATAGCCAGAAATGCCACCTAAGAGATAGGTACGTCAAATTTTGGAGCGAAACATATGTAGCGTGTTCGGAAAGCTTCCTCGGGGAGGCTCGGGGAAGCGGGAGAGCGTTCGGTAAGGTATTTGGCAGGCTGCCAAGGCTTCCTCGAGCCTGGCCGAAGTGAGCGACTCGCCGAGTCGCTCACTTGGGGAAACTCCCGGCATGCATTTCGTTTTCTTTCCAATCCGACATGCTGATTGGCCAGACGTGGAACATTTCACGCCTGCAACCCACAGTAGTACCCTTCCCCGAGGAAGAGCAAATATCGTTCGGAATTTCGCCTTTACTGGGCATGCTCACATTCCCCGAAGCTCGGGGAAGAAATTTCCTCGGGGAAGCTTTCCGAACACGGCCTTATTAAGAAATACAAAGGCCAAAACGAGGGGAAATTTTGTACTTACGCTTCCCTTAAGAATAAATTCTCGTATGAAAATTAGTTGGATGATATACATTGCCGTGAAAATAGAATGAATTTCTCAAGGCTCAGAATTAGTAATCACTCCCTTGAAATTGAGAGAGGTCGCTTCAATAAACCGGTTACACCTCGCAGTGATAGATGGTGCCAGTACTGCTTGTCTATGGATAATAGTGTGCGTGTGGTAGAAGATGAATGCCACTTCTTACTTGTATGTCCTTTATATAAGGAACTCAGACAACAGTATATCAGTAAGGAGAAAATAGGAGTAAAAGTAGAGTTGTCAGAGTTTAACATGTTCTTGTTTTTGATGAATTCAGAGGGCCAGATTGCCAACCTTGTTGGCAAATTTATCAAAAATGCTTTCAACGTAAAGTCCAACACAGTGTAGTGTCACCCACGGTAATATAGACAAATTACATAGATATGTATTAATATAACTCAGCTGACACTATCGTTGTTTCATATCTTAGTATAGGAAACGTTTACACATTGTATTCCTTATATCCTTGTAAACAGCGCACTATGTTTCTCTTGCACTCTAGCAGTTAAGGTACATTATATCCTGAGACAGATCCTTCTCTGCTTTCTCTCCCTACTTCTCTCATTTTCTATCTGCACCACCCAAGTTTATTGTAATTTCATCCAATATAGTTGTATATCTATACGGATTCAATAAACATATTTGTAATTTGTAATTTGTATCAACCAAATCGACCAACTCTCAAAGGTCCATTTGGACCAGGACGCGATTCATTGATATTGATATTGATATCAGGATGCCAAAAAATATACAGCCAATATTCATCCAATATCCTACCAATATTGCCACAGTTGCCAATATTGGGCCAATTTTTTACCAATGAGCAAGCACGTAATTGGGCCAATATTGGCCAACATTGGCTGGTCATTTCCAACATTGAACCAATATTGGCTTCCAAGATAGGCCCAATATTTTTGCCAATATTAACCAATATTCAACCAATATTGGCCCAATATACATGTATTTTGCTGGCTGGGTTCGTTAACTCTTCAACTTGAGCTGAAAAAAGAGAACTTGAACCGCCCATCTGTATCGACAGATTCAAGTGCCTGTGCAAGCACCACATGTGACTCAGATTCTGAGCCTGCTCCATGCAAAAAGAAGAAAATCGATGGGGATGGGTGCCTCTTGAAAATGGTTCCTAGTGTCATCATTTTGGGTGGTTGAATCTGTTATGTTTCCTTGTAGGAAGATTAGCCAGGAACTAGTGCCATGACCGCACAGCCGGTGAAGAAGCCGAGGTTGGAGCCCAATGCCGTGTTACCTCCTGCTCATAGCATCACCGATTCATCTGAAGTTAGTCAAGCTTTAGCCAAGGTGAGGTCGTCTGGCTTCCTAATGAATCAGGCGCGGATCCAGAGGGGGGCATGCCTCCCCTTTTAACCAACAAATCTGTAAAATCGACCGTGAAATTCTGGAATTGGGCGCAGATTTCAATATTCCTAGCAAAGGGCACACCCTCTTTTCCCGAATCCTGGATCCGCCTCTGTGAATCACTGACTTGGCTGATGCTGTTACTTTTAGATGATCATTTCGTAAAGGATTGTTAGAAAATGAACGCTGCGCAACAAAAGCAGTAAAACAGTCATGACAGTGTTTAAATTCAAAAGTTACATGGCTTTTTGAGAATGTATGCGGCATGTATGGAACGAAAAGCCCGGGCTTTATTTAGACACGGCGATTCACAGGTGTAAACGCAAAAAGCCTGGGTTGAGCCCGGGCTCAGCCCGGACTTTTATGTAGTGTAACCTAGGTATTTGTTGATCACTGTCTGTTATGACCCAAGATTCCCTGGTACATATGTAAGAGGGGCTGTCCCAGAGGTGTTGTCTGCTTGACTGTATGAGTGGGATTTATTTTGCTGCAAAATGCGAAAAGAGGCATTTTCTCTTGATATTTCAAATGGGACAAGTTGCAGATGTTGGTCAGTCAGGCAAGTTGAATGTAATGAAGAAAGAAAATTTGAAATCGGACGATTTTTCAAAAATTGTGAAAAACAAGATGACATTGTAAATGTCGTATCGTTCCCGATTAGGTACTTTTACATGAACGGTACATTGACAGAGATGAAGATACATTGATAGAGATCAGGATACATTCATAGAGATCAGATGCATGATAGAGATCAGGATACATTGATAGAGATCAGGTTACATTGACAGAGATCTGGATACATTGACTGATGGACAACGAAGCTGAATCCCACAGAACTTGATCTCATGCCAATAACTCATCTCATTGTTGACC
>NMRB01002590.1:0-11474 GCA_002633025.1 Notospermus geniculatus | reverse complement strand
TACCATCACTGAAAAAGCTTCTGGTCAGATTGAGATGGCTTTTCATATTCAATGTGAAAACTGATCATCTGAGCGTAGAGAGCAACAACCTCTATAACAAATCTGAAAGTAGTTCTATTGTAAAAACCAACCTCCTTCAGAGCTTATGCTGTTAATTTACAAATGCCTTCCCTAATTAACCCCTTCAGCCTCAGAACCATGCCGCGCGGGACAATTCAGATGTGAAAATGGCCCCTGCATTGATGCGCAGTATCGCTGCGACGGGCGCATTCACTGTCCTGATACGACCGATGAGTTAGACTGTCGTAAGTTACTTCAGCTCCTTCTGCATATCTCCATCAATGTTCGCTAGCGCTTTCTGTATAACTTGCATAGTGCTGTCACATGTCCTGTTTTTAGTCCGCTTGACCGATGACTTCCATCACCGTGCCCATGTACCAAGTGGACACAGTGCCATCGGCAATATTTTTCCTGCTTGCCATGTTGATTCGTGTATAAAGTTTCCTTTGTGTTGTTTATTTCCTTGTGCCTGCTGCTTTGCTTTTTTTGTACATGACCCGTCACCACAAAATGGGTCGTAAGTCCCTCTGAGGTTGGCAGGTGAAACCAAATATTTGTCAATTTCAGAAGACCTTGGCCTGTTGTCTGACTTGTGAAACCTGAGTGATTCTGTTTCTTCCTTTTTATCCTGGTGGTTATTTTGGTTCACTCTGGTTCTGAGCAACTTAAAGTGGTCCTAAACCGCCAAGCAAAAGTTGGCACCCGATCATTTTCACCGCCAACGAAAATGGAACTTCCGATTTCCGCTCCTGGCTTCTGAGCATGCGCAGTACGCTACCTTCACTGAGTTTGTCAATCGTGCAAACCGCGCAGCAGACAGGATGCCGAAGCGAGAAGTGAAAGAAGGGAAAGGGCGGCCTTAAAGGAGTTAGACGCCGAAGTTGTAAACACTCACTCACTGGTTCTCTATCCACGGACGCCTGCGGTGCTGCCACCTATTGTCGGTGATATGTACTGACGTGAATATCGTGAGTGAGTTGCATCGGACCGGGAACCAGTCTAACGATCACGGGTGGTGCCACCTGCACGAAGGAATAAAACTAGTTTGCCGACCTTGTTTGTAAACAAACCATCTTGTTTACAACTTCAGCGTCTAACTCCTTTAAAAGGTAGCAAATGCCGACCAGCAGCTGTGGATTGTCCACAGACATTATCGAAGTGGCTCATAATAAAGAAAGAACTCCGTTTTAAGACGATGAGGAGGTTGTTTGTATGTATGGCATCATTAACATATTGCCGGACTGCGGATCTCGCCGCCGTGCCGGTGTAACCTCAGCGAATTCTGGGGCTCCTTCCGAGAAAAGACCAACTTGCCTGGCATACCGGCTGACATCGTCATCAATGGTGTCACTCGTGTCGGATTGAACACTCTTCATGCTCTTAGGCGTGAATGTATCCTCTTAAACTCCCCTGAATCGAGGAGAAATCTCGACTCGGTGAACTGGTCGCATCCATGTTATGTTGACAATCAGCTGTCACTCATTCAGAACTTGCCCAATCAGTGATCGCGTAGTAAATTCCATAGTAATCACGTGACGTGATGATTGACAGGCGCTCATTCATACTGGCGTAGCGCGGGAAAATGAAAACGAGGCTGTCTCGCTCGCCCCGGCGGTTTAGGATCACTTTAAGACTCATTTCGTGGTGATGGGTCACATATACACTGAAATGTTGCCTTATAATACTGATGGTGTGTTTGATTGTGTTGTCATTTTCAAGGGTTTTAGAAATTTTTTGTGATGGTCATTTGTCTCCGTGAGGGAACGTTCATTTAATGAGCAGCATCGCTGCTTCTTCCAAATGTACCATCTGGGCCATGCCCCAAGCAACATACTGGTTGAGGCCATGCCACGTTCTGTGCTGCTCTTGTTTAATGCATGACTTCGAACACATCAGTGGATGTCACCATCACTCCACTTGCATTCCACTGTGATTCAGCCCTCACATCTCTATGGTATGTTAACTGGAAAAGAGAATAATATTTCTGTATCAAACCAAAATACATGTTGTTTGGCTGCTCAAGATAAGTGGATTTGGTTGTTTTGTAAACTGGGATTATATTGATCAAGGGCAGAGTGAGTGGAAGTAAAAAAATGATAGCACCAGAATAGCAATGTCAGTATCATTCTTGTAATTATTCCAACCCGCAGTAGCCTACTTGTCTGAGGGAATGGCAGCTGGCGCTTGACCTAAAGATTGTCTCTAATTTGTACCTGGATCTGGAGAAATCACCTGCTCTATCAAGTCATCTGTATTCTCTTTACAGCTGTCACCTGCCTTCCGACTGAAATTCAGTGTGGTGACGGCATCTGTATTGATAAAAGGAAGCAATGTAATGGAGAATCTGACTGCAGAGATGGGTCAGATGAACAAAATTGCCCAACATCTCCAGGTACGTGCATAGCGTCACTTACCCCGGTACTAGGCCTACGTAGGTTATGCGCGACACGCGCATGAGACGCAAAGCCAAACTATGACGTGCACCATATTTTAACTTTCAGCACCAACCTGTTCATCATTGGAATTCCAGTGTGGGGATGGCCGGTGTATCGATGAACGTAAGAAATGTAATGGAGAACCAGATTGCAGAGATGGATCAGATGAAGTTAATTGCCCAACAGAACCTCCAGAACGTACGTAGAAGGGAGCGTGAACTATGACTAAGGGGGGTGACAGACTGGCACGTAAGCAACGCGTTGGGAAAGCATTCAACCAATCAGGGAGGCGGTAACACGGACTGAAACACCTACCGAAGAATCTGATTGGTGGAATGCCTGCAGGACGCACTGCGTACGCGCCAGTCTTTCGCAGCCTTGACTCTTTTACATCAATGGCCTTACCTTCCAAGTGTACAGTACTCTGTCTGTTATGCAATGTATGTTCCGGTATGTACTGTAGGCCTAACAAAATGATACCCGGTACTACGTCACGTCACGTCACTACGTCACATTTGGAAGAATGTTTATCGGGACCTTGAGAGCCAATGACTTAATGCTTTATTCAAGCGACCCACGTTCTTCATTCCAGCACCAACATGCCTTCCATCAGAGTTCCAGTGTACGGACAACCAGTGTATTGATAACCATAAGAAGTGTGATGGTGAGCCTGACTGCCGTGATGGGTCAGATGAACTGAATTGTCCAACACATCGTACGTATTCTAGCCTAGGCTGAATGAAGTGTTGTCTTAAAACTCTCTGACTGTTGACAAACCTGTTTGGTCATACTGGACCAAATCGAGGTATCTTGCTGTTATTTTTTTCCTAGAGAGATTATCGATTCATTCATACTGATTGTTTGGCCCAAGGGTGGGGGTGGGGTGAAGTTCATGTCCGCTTGTGCTTTTTTGGAGGGCCACCTTGTATTAATGGCACATAAGGAAGGGTATTGTCTGAAGTACTCTCCACTGCTGTAGTTTGGTTCATCGGTTTAATTTCGACCGCTGGGGCACAGCATTCCTTCTGCCATTTCCTCTCTGCAAATATGCTGGCCAAGCAATGACAATAAGGGGGAACAAGATTTTTGATAGATTGGCAACTTTTTATTTTCAGCACCAACCTGTTCACCATCTGAGCACCAATGTGGAGACGGCACGTGTATTAATCTGCAGAAGAAATGTAATGGAGAGTCTGACTGCAGCGATGGATCTGATGAACAGAACTGTCCAACCAAACCTGGTAGGTTCATGCATGCCTCATTAGTTGTGGTTATATTCATGTTTAGTCTGTCTGCCTCATTATTTCATGCTAAAGCGTGCCAACAGGATTAGGAATATTAGCAAGTTATTGGCCCATTTCAGTTTTCTGTCAGTAAAAAGTCAGCCGTATTTTTTTGCACAGCCACTTGTCAGCCCTCAGAATACACGTGTGAGGATGGTAGCTGTATTGATGACAGAAAGAAATGTGACGGGAAGTCTGACTGCAGAGATGGCTCTGATGAAGTTGGCTGTCCAACTCTTCCTCGTAAGTTACATTCCAGGTGCACTACATCTGAAGTGTGCAGGTCAAGATGGACCATGTGGCATGGGCTATATACAATACACAGATGACCTCCCTGAGCTGCTAAGCAGTCCTTAGAATATATTGGTTAGAGAGGGAGTCAAAGAGTAAAGCCTTATGGTTGACGTGTTGTTGAAACTGGCCAGGAATGATGTAGAACAGATCCTTTACACCATAGTTTGAAGTGGCTTCCCTCCTCTCAACATCCCGGTCCGTACATTTCGCCTTACTATTGTTGGCTCAATATTTGATGTAGGTAAGTTTAATAAATGTTTAGAAATGACCTTTTTGACTGTTTTCTATTTATCATTAATTAGCATCATGCCCAGATGGGGAGTTCCAATGTCCTGATGGTAACTGTATTGATGAGAAGAAGAAGTGTGATGGGGAGCCTGACTGTAGTGATGAATCTGATGAGATGAACTGTCCAACAACACCAGCTCCTGGTTTGTAGTCTTATGTTTTCCATGACTAAGGAAATGTTTCCTTCAAATGTCGTACATTGGTGATGAAAACAAAGAAAATCTCATTAGAGACGTTTTTGCATTTGTCTAATCTCCAAACGTCATTGCCAACCTCCACCTGTGCTGTGTCCATCTCCATTTCTCCATCTGTCTTCCAGGTGGCGGGCTTCTTACTGGTGAAGGTGAAGGTGTAGACTACGTTGATGGTAAGGACACTCAGAAGTTGTAAAAATTAACCTTTACCCCCCCCCCATCACTCCCTCCCACCCTGTGCTGACCAGGTCAACTGCTTCCTAAAAAGACATTGTTGGTTGTAAATTTCTATTCTTTGCAACATTCCTAGAACAGCTGGAGAACAAAACATTGTATGGTTCAGAGATAAAAACTTTCATTGCCCTTGCAGTGTGTCAGGAGTCTGAATTCACCTGCGGATCTGGAGAATGTATTGAAGCAAGCAGGAAATGTGACCGAAGACGGGACTGTGAGGATGGAAGTGATGAACAAAACTGTCGTAAGTATCTCTGGACCAGAAGAATGCACATGACGTACGCAAAGCCAAACTATGATGTGCATCATATTTTAACACCACCAGCTATTCCAGAAAATGTCAGTAAGCTTGAGCCATCCTAGGAACCTCCAATAACCATGAGGCTGAAAGCTTCCCCTTCTTCAATCCAGGTCGCACTTGTCGGGCAGGACAGTTCCTCTGTGCTAATGGCAAGAAATGTATCGACCCTGACCTGAAATGTGATGGAGAGATTGATTGTGATGATGCTTCTGATGAGGACGGATGTGGTAGGAACTGTTTCCATTGTTTTCAACGATGACAATAGATGGCACACACTGTTACAAGTTGGCTCATAAAACATTTTGGTCAGAATTGGATTTGTTATAGGCTCATGGAAAGTAAACAAAGTTACCCTAACATCATTAGATAACTGCGACATGGCTTATTTATCACTGACCTGTGCACATTTCAAAGCTGGGCACTTTGCCCATGTTGAAGTTAGGGTGAATCATACTTTAGCCTTGGGTAATTGCCAAAAATTTGCAAATTCTAAAGTACGATTCACCCTGACTTCAATATGGGCAAAGTGCCAAGCTTGGAAATGTGCACAAGTGGTAAATACTCTCTATGCTGCATAATATCAAGTTGAATATTTACCCTCAGTTCTGTTTATCTTAAAGCTGTGCGCTGCACGACTGCTGAGTTCTCCTGCCTCTCCCGTGATCAGTGCATCAACAGCCGTAGAAAGTGTGACGGAGCAAGAGACTGTCGCGATGGAAGTGATGAGCAGGGCTGTCGTAAGTTTCTGCCAAACTGTCAGCAAATTTTTGGAAATGCATGAATATTTTTGAGCGGCCACATGTATGCATAAAATGTGCTTTAGCCGTTTGGGCATTTGTGGGTAAGGTTCCTAACTACCCAAGCCAGACCCAGTGGGACCTTCCTGTTTTAGTCATCAGCCGTGTTGACCATTTAATGAAAGTTCAATCATTATAAATGTTCACATGCTGTATTAGAAAGAACTGCATCCTGTTAACCCAGACACTCTGCCATTGTTGCTTTAGGTTCAATCATAACCTGTCAAGTGTATGCTTTAAAGCCTTCTACAATAATCTGCACCACACTTAGTTTATTGGCCTCCATTCTCCAATTCTTCAAAACACCAAGCTTCAAAGTGGATTTGCTTTTCTTGCATATCTGAAATGACATTAAAAAAATTCATATACCGGTAAATTAATTCATTTCAGTTGTTATACAATTCTGCTTCATCTATTTTATGTACTTTTCATCAACTTTTAATCACTTGGTGCTCGAGCACTGCCGTAAGACTTATAACTACATGTAACAATGCTTCATTCTTGCTTGCTCATCTTCTAAGTGTCTGTCCTCAAATCATATTGTGGCTTGGCACTGCAAGATAGGGATGTTAGAAAAAATTATAGCTTGGGACTGAAAAATACTGAATATAGGAGAAAGCACTTTTAACGGAAGTTCTGTACATGAGTGATATATTTTGAGAATATCTCTTCTCCTGCTGTGGCCAGTGCAGACGACTCTCGTTGGTGTAATGTAACACATCCCAGTGGACAAACATTTGGATTGTGTACTTACATGTAGCAAGCAGTGGAGCATTCACTTCACTTATTTTGACAGCGGCGGCGTGTAGTGTCTATGAGTTCCAGTGCAGATCTGGCGAATGTATTGACTACCGCCGTCAGTGCGATCGTTACAACGATTGTCAGGATGGGAGTGATGAAGCTGTCTGCCGTAAGTTCAGATTGGAATATTTGACAACTGAATGTCTTTGAGGAGTCACTAAGAAGCAAACATGGGGGGAGCTCAAACCTGGGGGGGGGGGGGGGGGGGNACCTGTTATTATTTCATGCACTAAAATTATAAGCCATATAATTATCCCAACTGACAGAACTGGGTTTTAGGGTACTGGTAAGTTATTTGAGATACAGAAATGACACCAAGGTCTTTTATCATCCCAGCACGGCAATGCCATGCCCAGTACGAGTTCCGCTGCCAATCTGGTGATTGCATTGACAATCGTCGCAAGTGTGACAGTTACCGGGACTGTCCTGACGGGAGTGATGAGCAGGGCTGTCGTAAGTATATGTGCTGTTCCTAGCGAGTAGTTTGAGCTGTCGAAGTTTACCCCGAGTGCCAGGTGGGACAGCCAAGTGCTGCGTGGTACCGGTACCGCCCCGTGCCGCCTGCTGTGGGCAGAAGCCTAGATACTGAGGTGGTGGTGTAGCATATTGCTTCTAATACTAACCCAGCAATGTGATTATTTTAGACTGGTCCTCTGTATCTCTGTATGCTTCAACGATGTCATTTCAGCTGGTGAGTGCCAGGCTGATCAATTCAAGTGTGGCTCTGGGGAGTGTATCAATGTCAGAAGGAAGTGTGACACCAGGAGAGATTGTCAGGATGGAAGTGATGAACAAAATTGTCGTAAGTATCACTGGTTCTCCTCTTGATAGGGAAATGGGAGACATTACTTCCGTCAGAGGCTGCCTGCTAGCGGTTCTAGAACGTCATAAAGTTTGATGTCACAGAAGTAAGTCATAGCCTCCTCGTCATTATGGATGACGTCATGGCATGCACTTCTCTGTGACGTCACACTTCATGACGTTCTATAGGACCGCTAACTAGTGGTGGCCTCTAATGGCAGGAAAGACTCCTCATTGTTCATAGAAAAGTGCCATCGCTCCTTCAGTGATGATCTGTCTCAAACAACTTTTTGCCCGTAGGCTACTTCATGTTGAATTCAGTCATCAGTATGCTGTCATTTTGTTTTTGATTGTGTCATTCTAGCTGTTGAGTGCCAGGCTGATCAATTCAAGTGTGGCTCCGGTGAATGTATCAACCTCAGAAGGAAGTGTGACACCAGGAGAGATTGTCAGGACGGAAGTGATGAACAGAATTGTCGTAAGTATTACTGGTTCTCCTCTTGGTAGGGAAATGGGAGACATTACTTCTGTTAGAGGCCCACGTCACAAAATTTGACATCACAGACGTAGGCCAATGCCTCCACGTCATTATGGATGACATCATGGCATGCCGCACTTCTCTGTGACGTCACACTTCATGACGTTGTATAGGACCGCTAACTAGTGGTGGCCTCTAATGGCAGGAAAGACTCCCCATTGTTCACAGAAAAGTGCCATCGCTCCTTCAGTGATGATCTGTCTCAAACAACTTTTTGCCCGTAGGCTACTTCATGTTGAATTCAGTCATCAGTATGCTGTCATTTTGTTTTTGATTGTGTCATTCTAGCTGTTGAGTGCCAGGCTGATCAATTCAAGTGTGGCTCCGGTGAATGTATCAACCTCAGAAGGAAGTGTGACACCAGGAGAGATTGTCAGGACGGAAGTGATGAACAGAATTGTCGTAAGTATTACTGGTTCTCCTCTTGGTAGGGAAATGGGAGACATTACTTCTGTTAGAGGCCCACGTCACAAAATTTGACATCACAGACGTAGGCCAATGCCTCCACGTCATTATGGATGACATCATGGCATGCCGCACTTCTCTGTGACGTCACACTTCATGACGTTGTATAGGACCGCTAACTAGTGGTGGCCTCTAATGGCAGGAAAGACTCCCCATTGTTCACAGAAAAGTGCCATCGCTCCTTCAGTGATGATCTGTCTCAAACAACTTTTTGCCCGTAGGCTACTTCATGTTGAATTCAGTCATCAGTATGCTGTCATTTTGTTTTTGATTGTGTCATTCTAGCTGTTGAGTGCCAGGCTGATCAATTCAAGTGTGGCTCCGGTGAATGTATCAACCTCAGAAGGAAGTGTGACACCAGGAGAGATTGTCAGGACGGAAGTGATGAACAGAATTGTCGTAAGTATTACTGGTTCTCCTCTTGGTAGGGAAATGGGAGACATTACTTCTGTTAGAGGCCCACGTCACAAAATTTGACATCACAGACGTAGGCCAATGCCTCCACGTCATTATGGATGACATCATGGCATGCCGCACTTCTCTGTGACGTCACACTTCATGACGTTGTATAGGACCGCTAACTAGTGGTGGCCTCTAATGGCAGGAAAGACTCCCCATTGTTCACAGAAAAGTGCCATCGCTCCTTCAGTGATGATCTGTCTCAAACAACTTTTTGCCCGTAGGCTACTTCATGTTGAATTCAGTCATCAGTATGCTGTCATTTTGTTTTTGATTGTGTCATTCTAGCTGTTGAGTGCCAGGCTGATCAATTCAAGTGTGGCTCCGGTGAATGTATCAACCTCAGAAGGAAGTGTGACACCAGGAGAGATTGTCAGGACGGAAGTGATGAACAGAATTGTCGTAAGTATTACTGGTTCTCCTCTTGGTAGGGAAATGGGAGACATTACTTCTGTTAGAGGCCCACGTCACAAAATTTGACATCACAGACGTAGGCCAATGCCTCCACGTCATTATGGATGACATCATGGCATGCCGCACTTCTCTGTGACGTCACACTTCATGACGTTGTATAGGACCGCTAACTAGTGGTGGCCTCTAATGGCAGGAAAGACTCCCCATTGTTCACAGAAAAGTGCCATCGCTCCTTCAGTGATGATCTGTCTCAAACAACTTTTTGCCCGTAGGCTACTTCATGTTGAATTCAGTCATCAGTATGCTGTCATTTTGTTTTTGATTGTGTCATTCTAGCTGTTGAGTGCCAGGCTGATCAATTCAAGTGTGGCTCCGGTGAATGTATCAACCTCAGAAGGAAGTGTGACACCAGGAGAGATTGTCAGGACGGAAGTGATGAACAGAATTGTCGTAAGTATTACTGGTTCTCCTCTTGGTAGGGAAATGGGAGACATTACTTCTGTTAGAGGCCCACGTCACAAAATTTGACATCACAGACGTAGGCCAATGCCTCCACGTCATTATGGATGACATCATGGCATGCCGCACTTCTCTGTGACGTCACACTTCATGACGTTGTATAGGACCGCTAACTAGTGGTGGCCTCTAATGGCAGGAAAGACTCCCCATTGTTCACAGAAAAGTGCCATCGCTCCTTCAGTGATGATCTGTCTCAAACAACTTTTTGCCCGTAGGCTACTTCATGTTGAATTCAGTCATCAGTATGCTGTCATTTTGTTTTTGATTGTGTCATTCTAGCTGTTGAGTGCCAGGCTGATCAATTCAAGTGTGGCTCCGGTGAATGTATCAACCTCAGAAGGAAGTGTGACACCAGGAGAGATTGTCAGGACGGAAGTGATGAACAGAATTGTCGTAAGTATTACTGGTTCTCCTCTTGGTAGGGAAATGGGAGACATTACTTCTGTTAGAGGCCCACGTCACAAAATTTGACATCACAGACGTAGGCCAATGCCTCCACGTCATTATGGATGACATCATGGCATGCCGCACTTCTCTGTGACGTCACACTTCATGACGTTGTATAGGACCGCTAACTAGTGGTGGCCTCTAATGGCAGGAAAGACTCCCCATTGTTCACAGAAAAGTGCCATCGCTCCTTCAGTGATGATCTGTCTCAAACAACTTTTTGCCCGTAGGCTACTTCATGTTGAATTCAGTCATCAGTATGCTGTCATTTTGTTTTTGATTGTGTCATTCTAGCTGTTGAGTGCCAGGCTGATCAATTCAAGTGTGGCTCTGGTGAATGTATCAACCTCAGAAGGAAGTGTGACACCAGGAGAGACTGTCAGGACGGAAGTGATGAACAGAATTGTCGTAAGTATTGCTGGTTCTCCCTGAGAAGGAAATGGGAGATACATATTACTGCCATTAGAGGCCTCCTTTTAGCGGTCCTAGAACGTCACAAAATTTGACGTCCGGGCCTCCACGTCATTATGGATGATGTCATGGCAGGCACTTCTCTGTGACGTCAAATTTCATGACGTCCGAGGACCGCTAACTAACCTTCAGTGATGATCTGTCCCACACTTCATATTGAATTCAGTCATCAGTATGCTGTCATTTTGTTTTTGATTGTGTCATTCTAGCTGTTGAGTGCCAGGCTGATCAATTCAAGTGTGGCTCTGGTGAATGTATCAACGTTAGAAGGAAGTGTGACACCAGGAGAGACTGTCAGGACGGAAGTGATGAACAAAATTGTCGTAAGTATTGCTGGTGCTCCTCTTGATAGGGAAATGGGAGACATTACTTCCGTTAGAGGCCACCTACTAGCGGTGCTAGAACGTCACAAAATTTGACGTCACAGACATAAGCCAATGCCTCCACGTCATTATGGATGACATCATGGCATGCCGCACTTCTCTGTGACATCACATTTCATGCCATTCTATAGGACTGCTATCTAGTGGTGGCCACTAATGGCAGAAAAGTCTCTCCATTGTTCAGAGGAAAGTACCAATGCTCCTTCATTGACGAATCTGTCTCAAACAACTAGGCATATACTTCCCTTGGCCCTGGCATATTTTACCAAGCTGTATGCAGCTATTGGTCA
>NMRB01002589.1:74293-90605 GCA_002633025.1 Notospermus geniculatus | reverse complement strand
ATCGTCTTACAAACAAGTGTTTATAAAATCGAAAAATGGACATCGGTTAACCAGTGGTTTGTTAACCGACGGTTAATTGGAACCAATGGTTAACTTAGCAAACGTTTATTAAATCGGCCCAATGGCGGTCATCGAGTCATCGCGCCATCGAGTCTTCGCGTCATCGAGTCAAGTACAACAAGCCTCTTGTTTTTATTGCTGATGTTCTTTTAAGTGGTATTGATTGGGGTGATTTTATAGCTACGGTTACACCTGTTGAAAATACTCGTGTTTTTCCAGACCCGTGTCAAATCCGTGTGTACGAAAAACCTGGCGAGAGGTCACACTACTACATTGTAGTTAAGTAGTCCGGCGACAGGTGCGCTGCATGCACTGACTCTTCGGTCATTTCCGTATTAGCACACATTGTTGGAGGCGCGAAAACGACGTTACTTAATGGCTGCGCCATCTGTAGCCGTGCTAAGAACTAACGAAAACACGGGGATTTCGAAAAGCACTGCGAGCTTGCCTGTTTCAAAAATCCGTGTTTTTCAGCAATACAAGTGTAACATCTGTGAGTGTTTCTGTAGCTCAGTGTTCCCAAACAATAGACGCGGCCTAGAATGGTTATTGTTGGGTTAGTCGCCGCTTAATCCGTCAGGAGGGAAACAATAAGAACAAGGGAAGGACATCGGAGCGATGTCAATGGTTTCCGATGAGAAGTTGACTACTCTAGAGCTAGTTATCTGTGCCCTTGACCTCTGACCTTGAGAAGTATTGCGTAACTGGAACAGGGATCCTTGATTAAACCAATAGGGGATGGTTAATGCAGGCTTCTAATTAGTTTCCCCCTGAAATTCTGAGTAGATTTGCATTTTAGAACTGTCTGAACATGAACATGACCTTGATCTCTAACCTTAAATATCATTGCGTAATCCGAAAGGTCGTCCTTGTTAACCTATAGAGGAATCCCACTGACGTCATCAAATCATGTGACTGGCCGTCAAAATGACGCAAACTGGCGTCAATAGGGTGCTACACGTGGTTTGACGTTCAGCCCGACGTGACGAGACAGCACACGAAATAACGTCATTGCGTCATCGTGACGTTCCTTCAGGAAACACGTGGTCAATTTGACGGCCAACGTGGCCTTGATGACGTCACGTGGGATTCCTCTATAGGTGTATAGGTGAGGGTTTTAGGATTCTACCATCGCCAGGTTCTGACAATGTTATATGTGACAGCTGACAGTGACCTTGAGCTCTGACCTTGAGAATTATTGCGTAAGTGGAACAGGCATCCTTGATTAAACTTCCAGGAGATGGTTAATTCGGGCTTCTAATTAGTTTTCTCCTGAAATTCTGAGCAGATTTGCACTTTAGAACTGTTTGACCTTGACCTCTGACCTTCAAGGCCATTGCGTCATCTGAAAACTCATCCTTGATAACCTAGGTGTAGGTGAAGGTTTTAGGTTTCTACCATCACCAGATTCTGACTTATGTCATGTTGTCAAATTTGAATATCAAATCTCACCACGATATCAGCAAATATCATGCGACCGAGCAGGTGCAAACTGAAAATTTCAGTTGCAATAACATCCGTGGATGAGCAATGATGTTGTGATACCAGTTTCAAGTCGCTTACTGTGGCAGCTCTCCCGATATGTCAAAATATCAAATTTGATATATCAATATCATTATGATGCTGACACTGGAGAATAAATTTGTTGATGCCAGTATCTTGCCAAGGGCCAGTTTGGAGAAGGGTTCACTAGTCCGAAGGTTCAGTAGTCCGAAGGTTCATTAGTCCGAAAGTCCACTAGTCCGAAGGTTCAGTAGTCCGAAAATTAAGGTTTACTGGACCGAAGGTTCACTAGTCCGAAGGTCCACAAGTCCGAAGGTCCACAAGTCCGAAGGTTCAGTAGTCCGAAGGTCCACAAGTTCGAAGGTCCTATAGTCCGAGGGCTGACTAGTCCATTGGATGGGTTCGGCTGCGGATGTGTTGTGAGCTAAAAGTGGATGAGGGTGGGGTGGGGCGACTGGATGGGTCAGAATTAAGTGGGAAAGTTGGTGGATCTTTATTGATATCGGCGCCTACTTCCTTGAGTAACTGTGGATATCCACTTTGCGTAGTGTCCGATATGTTTTCTAAAACATGCTGTATATATCTTTCTGATATCCCACCTATGATTTTATCATGAAATTGACGGTTAAAGAAGATGGTCCACCGATTGACCTATATTATTGGCGACGACGTCGCAGACGTTCGATCCATATAAAGCTAGAAGCACATGTCCGATAAAATGGTGCGATTTGCCGTCCGGGATGGGTGTTTTTAAAGTTGACTGACCCAACGCTGTCGACTCGTCATTTATCCGGGCCAGTCGATTTTAAAAACACCCCTGCCGGACGGCAAATTTCACTATTTTTATCGGGCATGTGCTTCTAGCCTAAGGGTACGCTACTCCGAAGTCTCGACGGCATTGTCTGCGATCGAGGCTTGTGGTTAGTTGTGAGTGTGTTTCTCTTTGGCGCTAAAACATTTCATGTTACCTGAAATAACCTAGGTCAGATCGATGGCTCATCTTCTTTAAGAAAAGATGGACAAATCAACTCCTTTTACCCAGATATCTTGAGTCCTTCAAACAATCAAAGTCAGACGCGCTTCCACATTGGTATTCCACTTCGTTAATAGAGAGGTTAAGAAGCTTTCCGACTCCGACTCAACTTCAACTACGAGAGTAAATTACAGTCGGCTGGGGACATCTTTCATCAAAACGATTTGATACAATTTTTCGACTCCAGCTACAGTACCATTATTAAAAGGATAACCCTGGTCATTAATCTGATGCGCCCGTAAATCGTGAAAATTAGAAGTCGCACTAATGAACATTCGGCCTACTGAACCTTCGGACTAGTAGACCTTTCGGACTAGCGGACCTTTCGGACTAGCGGACCTTCGGACTAGTGGACCTTCGGACTAGTGGACCTTCGGACTAGTGGACCTTCGGACTAGTGGACCTTCGGACTAGTGAACCTTCGGACTAGTGAGATGTTCCCGGCCATAAACATAGGGAAGGAACTTGTTACTAGTGCTCTACCTGGCGCCGGAGACAAGTTATTCAAGAAACAAAAGTGTGACAGACAAAATCTTAACTTTTGATATATCAAGTTCACCAGGTATCGGAACCAGGTATCGGAGACTGGAAATTTTCATTCCATCTTGTAGCTCAGGTCATGTTACCTCGGGGTAGGTCACATTTCCCGGTCTATAGCTCTTGCAGGAACAAAGTTACAGGTGTAACAGACTGAACAGACAGACAGACACACACACACACACACCATGACCAAACACAATATGGTTTCCGATCTTGCGACCGGAAACCATAAAAACACGGAAATACGGGGAACACTGATCGACGTTACACCGGCAATTCATAGGTATGACCGCCAAAAACCCGGGGATTTTATGTAATGTAACCACGGCTTATGTTTGTGGTTTCATATATTGGTGGTGGTGGTATTAAAGAGGAACTGACCCCTTCAAATATAACGTCTATTTTTGCTGTTGCAAATGGGTTTGACACCACTCTATGGCCGGCAAAAATTTGGTGAAAAAATCTCAGTTCATTTTCAAACTACACACAAAAATGTATTTCTCGGAATTCAAATTTCCCGCTCAATTAGTGATGTCATACCTAAAACCATTTCTATAGTCATCCGTTGTAAACCGTACTAAATCTTTATCCTGGAGAGCCTGTCAAGCGCACTTTCTGACTCAAAGTGTTGATTTAGGAGGAAAGGTCCAAAGTAAACACTAACTGTCTCAGGAAGGGTATTATTATTCAACAAACTGTCGTGAATGAGTAAGATATTGAAATCTCTAAATATGGTATTTTCAATTATTTCTGAATTTTCACCGGAATTTCAGGTGTAAAGATCCCCACTTGGCTGACTTATTGATTCTCAATCACGGCAACGTGGTTGACATTAGAAATATATTCTGTCCAGCTGTCTTAGATACAGATATAGCACATTTTGCAATGGTCACTATATTGTAATGGTTCTCTGAATGACATCACTAATTGAGCGGGAAATTTGAATTCGAAAATTACATTTTGGTGTTTATTTGGGAAATGGGTGGAGATTTTCGAATCAAACTGTTGTGAGTCCTGAAGTGATACCATAAGGCATGTTGAGGTGTAGGTAGCCCAGTTTGGCTGGAAAAGTGGTCAGTTCCCCTGCGTTGTGGACGAGTGAGCAGGAATGTTTAAATGTTGTGGTGCTGCATGAGTCATTACGTTTTGCAATAGGGTGTGGTGCCTATTTGAGGGTTTTGAGAGTTCTAACTAGAAAGTCATTGCTAGTCATACTGAGTTGGTGGTAGGAGACTTTTAGGTGAAGCTGCGGGGTAAGTGTGATTTTTGGACATTTTTCCAGTTTGAATATTATGGTTGATTCTATGGTTTAGGTAGGCCTACATATAATTAAGTGTAACCCTGGAGTGGATGGTGTTATAAGTGTAGTGTTCCCTCTCTAGTAAGGAAAATCCAACCATGTAAGTGAGGTAGTTAGGGAACGTCTTAGTGCATTGTAAAGCCGCTCTCACACGTGCGACAATTTGCGTGCGATTGTATTTTTCTACGTTACGCAAACAATCGCAGAAATTATCGCAGATTTGTCGCAGACGTATCGCAGAATCGTCGCAAACTTAACGATAATCAGCGTTTTTTGGCGTTCACTTGCGGCTGTTTGCGACAATCTGCGATTATAGCTGCGGCAATCTTGCGACAATACGGGTTTTCTGTCTGCAGCCTCTTCAGTCGACACCGATAATTTGGGGATATCAACGATTTTTTGCGACATTGTGCGATATTTTGCGACAATCTGCGGTTGCTTTGCGATAAGTTGTGACAAGGTTAAATTTTTTTAACATTTCCAAAAGTTCACGATTATACGCGATTGCCTGCAATATTATCGCAAGGTCTGCGATAGTTTGCGTTAATTTGCGACAGTAAACCTGCGATTGTCTATCGCAATTAAACGCAGGCCAACTGTTGCACGTGTGAGAGTGGCTTAAGCAGACGAGCGGATAATGCAGAGACAGAGCTCAACTTGAGCAAGTGACAGACAGCTCCAGGTGGCCAGTAGTTGGAATAATGGTACATTTAATAGAGTGGCTTAAGAGCAGTTAAGAGCAAATTAGGTGACTGTGGGCCGATTTAATAAACGATAGTTAACCATTGGTTATGCTTAGTCAATGGTCAATGTATTTCTCAGAATTCAAATTTCCCGCTCAATTAGTGATGTCATACCTAAAACCATTTCTATAGTCATCCATTGTAAACCGTACTAAATCTTTATCCTGGAGAGCCTGTCAACATGGTCAAGCGCACTTTCTGACTCAAAGTGTTGATTTAGGAGGAAAGTCCAAAGTAAACACTAACTGTCACAGGAAGGATATTATTATTCAACACACTGTCGTGAATGACTAAGATATTGAAATCTCTAAATATGGTATTTTCAATTATTTCTGAATTTTCACCGGAATTTCAGGTGTAAAGATCCCCACGTGGCTGACTTATTGATTCTCAATCACGGCAACGTGGTTGACATTAGAAATATATTCTGTCCAGCCGTCTTAGATACAGATATAGCACATTTTGCAATGGTCACTATATTGTAATGGTTCTCTGAATGACATCACTAATTGAGCGGGAAATTTGAATTCGAAAATTACATTTTGGTGTTTTTTTGGGAAACGGGTGGAGATTTTCGAATCAAACTGTTGTGAGTCCTGAAGTGATATCATAAGGCATTTTGAGGTGTGGGTAGCCCAGTTTGGCTGGAAAAGTGGTCAGTTCTCCTTTAAGCGTTGTGGACGAGTGAGCAGGAATGTTTAAATGTTGTGGTGCTGCATGAGTCATTACGTTTTGCAATAGGGTGTGGTGCCTATTTGAGGGTTTTGCGAGTTCTAACTAGAAAGTCATTGCCAGTCATACTGAGTTGGTGGTAGGAGATTTTTAGGTGAAGCTGCGGGGTAAGTGTGATTTTTGGACATTTTTCCAGTTTGAATATTATGGTTGATTCTATGGTTAAGGTAGGCCTACATATAATTAAGTGTAACCCTGGAGTGGATGGTGTTATAAGTGTAGTGTTCCCCTTCTAGTAAGGGAAATCCAACCATGTANAGACTGATTAGCCTACTGTCAATTGATGACAGGGATGATAGTCCCCTCGAAGCAAAGTCCGGGCCCTATAGTACTGCCCGATCAACCCGCAGTTTTCCATTATGAAGGATTCACTAATCCTGACCAACACCTTTAAGTTCAATAAAGTCGTGCGGACGTACATCTCTGGATATTGATCCCTGTCACACCGGTTCATTCTCACAGCTTTGTCGCGCTGAGGAAATCATCAAAATAAAGCACACATTTACCTACATACAAATCCCGAGAGAGGTACAACTAGTCATAGCCCTGGCGGTGGGTTCGGGAAACAAACTAGTCACAGCGGCTCCTAGTGGCAGTAATTTTGCGGGGTCAACATTGAATGGTCACCATGACGTGTTGCTAGGCATGCTAGGGGGGTCCTATACCAGGAAGGAGGCCTTTATTCTATGACACCGGCACTGGGCTTTGCCTCTTGAAATAACTGCAACCATTTTATTCTATTCCACAGAATTGACCAATGGCTGAGCTTTATGCTGTTATCAACGATCGGACAGGACAAGGCCTAATGGCCGTAGACGAGGTAAGTCAGCTTCATTTAAGTTCTTTGTACCGTAGTGTGAATACGGCCCACTGGAGGGCGCCAGGAGTTCTGCTCATAGCTACATGTTGTTTCAAAAACTGAAGGGGTCTCCTGCCCAGAAATGAATGAAAATACACGTGTCGTGATTCGCCTGAGCTGCAGAGTCGCACCCAGTGTTTTCAGAACCCTTCTCGCGCTTGGTTCCGAGGGAGGGGTATGAGCGAAAATGACCAGAGATTCTCGGGATGCCCGAGCTGCGGCAGTCCTCGTTACCATGATTACCCTCTGACTTTATGCAGAAACAGTCGGCCGTGTCGAGACTCACACCATTACGGATGCTATCATGGATTTTACCAAATCACTGCATCACATGCAGATAGACTGTCCCAAATACCACTTCCATAAAGTGCTCTCAGCAGGTATATAAGTTTAGAGTTTAAAACTAGAGACTGTATAAATCCCAGTAGCTGTATCCCTGGCCCGTGGATGCACATTATAACTGGACCTCAAAAAACAAAACCCACCGAGAAAGGCCTGTTATTCCCAAAGTATACATTTCATGGAAAAACGAAAAGCTGTAGGCCTATTAGAAGCTACAAGCTACAAGTTTTCCTCTGGTATCTTAATCGACAGCCTACCATTGAGTACCATTACCATGAAAACCACAGGCAACACTTGGAAATGTTCAAATCAGTCATTTTGATCATCTCACAGAATTGTTTGGAGAGAGTAAATTGACACCGCGGTCTCCGGTCCTGACGCCCTGAGACGTTTTCCTTTGGGTACCTGAAAAATTCCCACTTCCATAAAGTGCTCTCAGCAGGTATATAAGTTTAGAGTTTAAAACTAGAGACTGGATTAAATCCCAGTAGTTGCATCCCTGGACCGTGGATGCACATTATTACAGGACCTCAAAAAACAAAACCCACCGAGAAAGGCTTGTTATTCCCAAAGTATACATTTCATGGAAAAACGAAAAGCTGTAAGCCTATTAGAAGCTACAAGCTACAAGTTTTCTTCTGGTATCTTAATCGACAGCCTACCATTGAGTACCATTACCATGAAAACCACAGGCAACACTTGGAAATGTTCAAATCAGTCATTTTGATCATCTCACAGAATTGTTAGGAGAGAGTAAATTGCCACCGCGGTCTCCGGTCCTGACGCCCTGAGACGTTTTCCTTTGGGTACCTGAAAAAGGTGAATGTCAGTGTATGCCAGTTCCACCATCAGGTCTTGCATAATCACGAACTAGAGTGGGGTACCGGCAAACCAAAAGGAGGTGCTCATCGTCAACCAGGGACCGGTTGCAGAGAAGTTGAAAAGATGAAAGTCTGTTAATTTAACTTTTCGTGTTAAAATCCCTAACTTGGTATTAACTTACAAAACTAACATTTTGGGGTAAGTTAAAGATAATATATCACGACTTCATAGTTTACATTTAATGTTTGTAAACATGGATGTTTACATTATGTTATTTTGGACTTTTGGGACATGCCAACCGACCAAATTAGAAATTCTTTTAAAGTGCTTTTCAGAATGTCCAGTCATTTTTGCACTCGTTTTACCTTGCAATGGAACCTAACCACAAACCACAAATTGGGCAATCATACGTGTGCATGTCAGTTCACGGTTGACCGACTTCTAATAGGACCTTGTTATCCAGGACGATCCTGGGTATAAATAAGGTACCTTAACATTACCCAGTTTGAAATCCGCGCCATTTTCCACCTGCGCTCGAAGTACGGTACTATCTTATTCTAGCCCGCCACGAATTTATACACGTGCATTTTGACGTGGTGATTGTCAGCAGGTGTCAGAATGGCAACTCGCGTTCAAGACTGCGATTTACAGGCATATTTGCAATCTATTCCATCCTATAGGGATAGAATTTTCATTTCAAAAGGAAGAAAGCTGAAGAAAAATCTGGTGGATGTCGGTATGGTATAGATACAAGTTGAAAGCAGGTGTCAAAGTTGATGCGAAACCGAAGTGGCTTGCACGCGACACCATGATATGCACTGCGAGGTGAATGTGAACGCACGTACCACAACCTTGGGCGCAGGTGGAAAATGGCGCGGATTTTAAAGCTGGGTAATTTTAAGGTACCTTACTTGTACCCAGGACTATCCTGGGTAACAAAAAGGATTACCCTGGGTAATAATGACGTGTACCCAGGACGACATTAACCGATTCACCGTCGCTGTGTGTGGTGACGAAGTGAGAGAGCGCTAAGAACCCCTGATGTTCTCAGGACGAAATGCCAAGCGACGTGGAGAAATGCGTTTTTCATTGTTTTTTCGACCTTGTACACCAACAGAATACAAAACGCTGTCGATGATACGCGTTGCGTCGAGCTAGGTCTGTCACCGCCTAAAATTCTACTACAGCCTCCAATCTATCTTCAGAAACTCTAATCTAGTTGGAACCAGGATAAAGTTCTGTGTATCGTGTACTGGGTAAATCCGTTTTTAAGGCTGTCAACGCGGATGACCTGGAACATATCTGTATCCGACACTGCATTAGCCAATCAGGGATCGCGATAGTATCTCTTGACAGACTGACGGAAAAATTAGCTTGATTGGTTTAGGCCCGTCCACTCGATCCGGTTCTAATTTAGATTCGGAGTAGGCCTACTCGGCTATGCTATTCGAACTTGATCAAAAATGTGAAAGGCCCTTCTTTCGATATTGACGACTTTTTACATACAATACGTGTTTCTCCATGGAAATCAATGATGTAGAACTATTGATTACTTGTATCATACTGAATCTTAGACACGTCGAGAAGAGAGCAGTCCTTACACTTCATTTTCTTCAGCCCAGGACATCAATACATAAAGACGTATTTACCAATGAGTTTCAGCGTTTAGGTCGACGATGTCGTCTTTTTCGTAAGAGTTGTATCTTCTACTGCGCCAGCTACGAATGTCAGGATCTACAATGCAATGAGCTTTACACTGTTGAAGCCTTCCGGCCCGCGGAGGCCCTTGATACGACGAAGACCGACCGGCTTGCTCAGCATTCATGCAGAGGCACCAGTTTCTGCCGACGTCACCGTAAGAGGGCATTCCGTTGGTACTCATGACATCATTCCTATTGGTTCGGCCAATTTCAGAGGTTTCGTTCGTGGATCACTTCCAACTAATGATATAGGTACGATGTTGACTTGCGGCTTGAGGTTTTATGCATTTAAACCAGCAGCTTACCATTTCTCCAAAATGACCGTGATAGTCACGTTTCGTGCTGGTATGCTCCCTCGAAATGGCGGTAACATGAACCTAAGTCCACCTGGAATGTTGTGTAGTGCCAGTGGTTCAACGAGGGATTAAATTGTAAAGCGATGCAAACCAAAGGTTCTACATCTCGGGCTGGCATTCCTAGGACTGCCATTCCTTTCACACCTTGTCCCCTACCAGTCCAATTGAGGTCCACGCAGGTAGAGACAGGCTGGATATGGTGTGTTGTACTGGTAGCTTAAATCTTGTAAGCCAGAGGGCCGAAGCTGAAATTGGGACGACAGATGTGGTTGCATTTGCGGCTCATCATTTGCTTGCTGTGGTTTTGCTTCCAGGAGTTGCATATGTGAACTTACTCTGATAGGTTGATTGATGCACATGTTGGAACAACACTGATGCAGATGTTGTAAAATTATTGATACCCAGATTCCAAAATTATTGACAGATACACAGATTGCAGAATCACGTGAACGTTTGGTACTTAAAGAGCCTTTTGTCAGATAGAAAGGAGTGTTATCATGATCGCTGCGGTTCCGAAGCGAATTTTGAAAAGACAGGCCTAAAAAGAAAACCTGCTGATTTTCTGTAGCTCATCATCATGACATCTTTACCCACCTTAGGCGTAGGGATTTTCGAGCTGCATTTCGATAGTGGAAACATAAGCCCGGAGATGTATTCCAGGGGGTCCGCCATTCAATGTGGGATGTGCTGTTTGATTCAGACCAAGTGTGACGGTTTTTTCGTTTCTTTGGAAAGCTCAGATGATGTCTGTCAGTTTCAAAAAGGAATAACATCCTGTATTCAGCGACAAAGAATGGGAACGCAACATTGGTTGAGAAAGGTGGTATCGCTACTTTATTTTTTTATCGTTGTCGTTCCTAATTTTTTCTTAAAATGGCCGTACTTCATCATTTTACTTGGAATGGCCTCGTCAGGACTCGATTCACGGAATCTTGGCTTGTTCTTGTCATATAACGTTGAAAATTACGGAAAATGTTTTTCGTTTTGACACAGCAAGCCAAGTTAGTGTCTGTTGTTCGAAGTGGAAGACAGTCTTTTCTAGAGTTTCAGATTGTAAAGTTCCAGGCTGAAGAAGACCCCGGTTGGGGTCGAAAATTTGCTAAATATTCTGGTAATTGACTTTATATACTTTATTATATTGTGTGTCGATTTTTTGCTCGCCTTCTCTTTGAAATTTTCATCATAGGTACAGTAAACCTCGAATTTATTCACACCCTATGAAAAATTATAGGAAAAATATTTAGGAAATACCTATCAGTTGCAATTGCACTGCACGTCTTGGGCCTCATTTAATAACTTTTAGTCGAAATGTACAGATATTCATAATTATTGGCAAAATGTCACAAAGATATCACTATTTCAAAATATCAAAAAACTAACTTTTTGGAAATTTCGGATATTTGATTCGAAATTGATTTCATATCGTACTACCTTATCATGGAAACTTTGTGAAGAAATATTGGCATGAATATACCTCTTCGTTTTTGCCGCAAACTGGTGATTTCAATGCCGTTTTCTTCATTTTTTTTGCCATTCATTGAAATTACTGTCTATTATAATTGTACAAGTCATAAAATTACGTTGGAATCTTTTCCATTTGACTATGTGAGCCTGATGGCATTCGATTTTTTTTCAAAATTCTTGAAATTATCAAAGTATCAAATGTGAAAATTCAAATGATATTTTGCAATTTCACAAAATCGAAGCGGGGTTTTCGAAAACTTTCTTTACTTCAGTTTTTAGAATTGGTCATAGGATGATATGATTTCGATTTCGAATCAAATATTTGAAATTTTAAAAAGTTGAGTTTTTCATGATATTTTGAACTTGTGATATCTTTGTGATATTGTGGCCATATTTTTAGCTCAGCTGGCCAAAGGTCAGCGGAGCTAGTAGAATGAGTATAGTTCTAGATTCTGTGATGTCACTCCATCACTCCATCTGTCCAACTATGCCCGACGTTTTGTAACCGTAACAGCTAGAGACTCCAATTACATCCAAAGGTAGCCCTTGATGAACTCTCCTCGGAAACAAAAAAGAGCGCAATTTGACCAATATTAGGGGCACCAGGGGGCGTTTTTGTAAAATGAAATATCGCAATATCTCAGCCCCTATGATAAATATGTAGACAAAAAGTGATGGGATAGATAGGTTGGTATTTTCTACATCAGTTCAAAGGGAAGTTAATGCCAGATCTGTTCACCAGGGGGCGCTATTCAACAAAATAAAAAACAGGGGTATTTGAATTTTCGCGCCTTCTGCGCCAGCGTACCATTTGCTAGTGTCTGACGTCATTATCATTGGAAATTCACAGCTTAGACCAGGAGTCTGCATTCAGCAGTTCAATCGTCTACTTCGAAGGAGTTCAGCACATCTAAACAATGAGACGCTAGGTAAGATCTTTTTTTCATTCTAAGAACCCCATGACGCAATGATTACCAATTAAATGACCCTGGCATTGGGAGTTTCGACAGTTGATCGCTTGCTCTGCCCTCGGCTCTCACAGTGAATAAGTAATGAGGTGGCAGTCTCGTCACTGGGTTGATTCTGATGACGTCAGAGGCCTGTGGTGCTCTATCGTAGCGAGAGAACGAAGAATGACCAATTGGCATGACCATGAACCCCCACTCGAATCTCGAAGTGCTCATGAAATCTCACTCTCACCCAAATTACGACAAAATATCCACAACTCACACTCTTCCCCATATGATGAAAAATCAACGCCTGCAACGAAGATGATTTTCACGTGGCAATTTCTTTGTTGACGTGGGCAAACTTTTTATTTTTTTTAGATTGTTGTGTAGGATGTGAATCCCCTAATTCCAGGACTGCCGTGAATTTTGCCAAAGACACGTCTGGCGAAACTGCGAAGCCTCACTCCAGTCCTCGGCTATTCCTAAATATGAGTTGCGGAAATAGAATAGCAGGTCAAAGTCAAACAAGAATAATGGCATGATTTTATATAGCTCCTATTCGCCATGGATTAATTCTTGTGAAGGTGTCAATAATATTAAAGGGACACTTAGAGCTCTCGATTCGCCAAGAACCTCAACATGATAAACCGCTTCCCACCTAATCCCATGTGGGGTCTAATAAGCTCTTTATTAATTCACCAAGGAATGAAGGCATCATGCTATATTAACCCCTTCCCAACCAAGGGCGGTATAAATAAAGATCAGGACCCATATTCATAAAACTACTTAAGTCTAAGTGTGACATCATTTGTTCAACGCAAAAGCTAAGTATCATACTTTGACTTATGTTTATGAATACGGCCCCTGACATGTATCTCGATTCACCAAGGATTTTAGGCCTGTCATGTACACTTTAACCTCTTCCCACTCTATTCACTACATTTCAGGTCGATCCTGGTTGCCGAAGCACCCCAGATCGCTGATGCTGCTGTTGCTAAAGAGAGGAGCAAGGAAGTGTCTTGAATTTGAAGAACTCACTCTCAGCCGACACAACAGGAATGCCAATTAGGCATCAACTGTCGAAATCATAGAACAGAGAAGTCTTCGCCACACTGCAGACAAATGAATTATTCTCTTACACATGTATGCAAACCGTAGGCTTTCCAAAATAAATGTGATTCATTCTTGGCAAAATTGTGTTGGACCGTGTCTCTTATCACAGTTAGCAGACTTAATCCCATCCAACCATGCACACTTGGTGAATAAAATTTGACGTCATCGACGAACCTTCCTAAGACAGCAGTGCCCCTTGTGCCTTAGCCTATCAAACTGAGGCGTCAAATGTCAGCTGAGCGCCAGGCCCATGGGCCTCTTGTTTAAATCTCTGTACATTCCGATTAAAAGTCATTCAATCAAGCCTAAGACGTGCCAGTTTAGCTGATGTGTATTTTTAAATATTGTTCCTATAATTTTTCATGGGGTATGAATAAATTCGAGGTTAACTGTACGTTTAATGAGGTTTCATGATACGGGTTTTTTATTTGACCTATTATTCAAAGTCACAAAGGCTAAAGTTCAAAATTTTGCCATCAGGTGGCTCGTTTCTTGGCCGCAGGGGTTATTGACCTGAAACTTGGTACATATATTCCCCTAGGTCAGATGACCAGTGACTCCAAGTTTCCGCCCAATTCAATTCTTGGCGTGGCCACTATGTGGCTAAAACCAAAAACACAATTGTCATCTGTTCTTCTGGTACATTCACCCACAGGTGAGCACATGGTCCATGGACCATTTTATTATTGCTGTGCGACGAGTTGGCCAACGTTTACCCATCCCCCGCACACGAGGAAATAACTGACTATTTTTATCGCCAACTTACAAAGTACATGTACCATAGGCATATTAGTGCGATTTTTCCGTCAGAGCCGAAGCCGAAGCATTATTGCCCGTGGGAAGTACGGAAAAGGTCATCTCAAGTTACTCGACTGGGTCGTTTACTCGCCTTGGAAAGGTAAGGATGGCTGAGTGTCCCATGCGACAGACAGCCAGGTATGATTGATCCCGTATGGGCCAGGCTGGATTTGAACGAGGTATAATGAATGAGAATGTCTCCCGTATGAGAACGATCGCTTTATTGTGTGGTGGACACTAAAAAACAGAGAGGCATGACATGTTTATCAGTGCCTCCCCCATTGTCACGGTGCGGTTTCATCTGCCAATCTTTTGCTGGGGGGGGGGGGGCATTGGTAAACGGAGCAGTGAAAAATATTACACCGGGTCGGTCGACCCCAAACAGAAGAGATGACCGTTGGCGGGGTGGCCAGGCGTGTGCTCGTGTGCGGTAGGCTTTGCTCACCCAACCTTCTAAACCAACCTTTCGATTCCTTTCAAATTTTTGCGGGATTTGAATGGAATACATGTACTCTATCAGCCCAGCTTTTTCAAAGAGAGAAGTATTGTTGAAATCAAAGGTGATTTTTCTAAAGTATTGTGCAGATGGCATTATCACGGAAAATCAGAAGCATTTCTTGGGTTTGCTTCGAAACGCATGCTAGGAATGAACCCATTGAACGTCTACGTGTATACAAGGAAAGATGCTTGTTATAAATTAGTTTATAATTATCAAGTTTTGGCTCTTGCGTACATCGCTGGTGATTATGGAAATGGCGTCGTTGGAATCTGCTACTTTCTGCTGAGTGGTTGGAGAGAAATACGCTGTATTGTCTTTGACCTTACGGGACACAATCGTCGCAAACTTCCCTTATCTTACGATAAGTTCAGAAGAACCCGAGGTCAAAACGGGTCTCTTTTCAGGAGGTTGAAGATCATTGTTGACAACGACATTGCATTATTACAAATTACATACGTTCGTGCTCGTGCTCAGGTACACCGCGAGAGTTCAGCGAGACTGAGGACTGAATCTCGGTACAACGTCTACAGAATTAGAGACATGGGTTTTATCCTGACACTAGAACAAGTCGGGGTTCTACCCGATGTAAAATATAGCTTTCTTCGAGAAGACGACTGGGGTGACTCTCGTGGCCGATGTCCATTGTTGATGCACAATCATTACTTTGATGAGAATGGCAATATATTCATGTTTAATTTTGAACCATTGGGTGTCTTCAGTATTGTTGTATTTGAAAGGGAGGGCATGTATAAGAACTTGACCTACGTGTTACGTACAAAACAGGGATTCACACGAAGTGAAAAGGCATATCTCCTTGGCCACAAGTTTGTTGCTTTTGAGACCCTTAGTCTGTATCGCACAGTATCGCACGGCGATCATGTAGTTGACATTGTACTAGTGTATACCCTTGACATCAGGAAGCGTTGCCCAGCCATTTATAGGCTGCAGGACGTGAAGAAGAGACCATATTCACGCTTACGGTTCGTTCTCAGAGTTCCTACTTCTGTAAGTGTGAAAGACGGGTACGAAATTTTTAGCGATGGACTACATCGTATAATCGCCTGGCCGAAATCGGCCCGGTGCAAAGACACAAAGAGGGGGTTGGTTGCAAAGATTTATTTTTGAACATGTGGCCTGCTAAATCAGTTGTCGGAAACCGAGCCGTGAGTATGAATGACCATTTTTCAAGAACCGGGGGAAATAATATAATTTGAAATTTCGACCACAGTCACAATCAACAGCTAATACCAGTAAGTTTTCTAATACTAACATCATTTCCATACTCGCATTAATGACTTTTCGCACACCTGACGACACACGAATACGAAATACGAAATACGAAATTCTACTTCATTTTCATGGTCTAATGTATTTCAGGAGATCGTTGGTAATATAAAATACCCATGCTGCCAGAGCGTCTATTAGCATATCATGTAAGACCGAGAGAGTCTTGAATTTTTTAATTTCCACTTCGTAGCCGACATGTTGCTACGAAGTG
>NMRB01002589.1:45117-73973 GCA_002633025.1 Notospermus geniculatus | reverse complement strand
AACCAAAAGGAGGTGCTCATCGTCAACCAGGGACCGGTTGCAGAGAAGTTGAAAAGATGAAAATCTGTTAATTTAACTTTTCGTGTTAAAATCCCTAACTTGGTGTTAACTTACAAAACTAACATTTTGGGGTAAGTTAAAGATAATATATCACGACTTCATTGTTTACATTTAATGTTTGTAAACATGGATGTTTACATTATGTTATTTTGGACTTTTGGGACATGCCAACTGACCAAATTGAATATTTTCAGTATCAAAAGAATTTCTAGAGGGGCATGCCACCAACATATTACTCATAAGACAAAGAAAGACGAGACATAAACAAACAAAATGTAAATAAACAATGATTTTCGTGACCCGCGAAAATATCTGTGATACATTATCTTTAACGCCAAGATAAACTAACAGTGATTTTTAAACTAACAGTGACTTTTGTGCAACCGGCCCTTGGTTTGAACTACACAAGAGCGCATGCCTCAACGTCATCACTCGCCGTGTAATGGAAAATGAAGTGAAATTTAGCGTTCAATAATTCGTTATATACCAGTACAATTATTTCAAGAAGAGAACATCATGGAAATGATTTCACTCCCATAAGATCATGAGGCGGGTGAGAGTTGATGGTTGATGGTGACAATGTAAACGTTGAATGTCATGTCATAGGATGACGATTGGATTGATGACGTCATATTACACCCGTCAGGTGCTGCCCTCAGGCGGAGTGTATTGAAACGAAACGAATTTTCAAAATAAACTCCATCTTTCTGTGTTGATGATTTAAAAATTATCTGGATATTAAGACCTCACAATATCGACAAACAACATGGCTTCCTGTCGGCCATGATCATGTGATAGACGCTCACCTATGGGTTCACGTTTTTCCGCGGTTTTTTCGTCCACGTCAACGTTTGAAAACACAATTCTAAAAATGGACATCCAGCGTAAAATAATTAGGCATCCCTGGGCGTTCGTCATCTCTACCATTACACTGTAGGGGAAAATTGGAAAATTAGGAGTTCAATCAAATCAACTGGGTGCAATATTTTACATGGACTGCATCGCGCGAGTGACGTCATTACCGGGAGAGTTCATGAGGCGGGTCAGTGTTGATAGAAGTGACATCCTCGTCAAGGACATGGAATGAAAATGAAAATATTGATTGACGACGTAATAGTACACCCGTCAGATGCTGCCCTCTGGCGGAGTGTTTTGACACCGATGCACTACAATCACTAATCAGAAAGGCATAGTTGGCATGTAGTCAGAAGTCCGGTCAGGCGTGGTCTCTAATTATTTGCCCCCCCCCCCCATGCAATTAACTCGCTGACAATGCGTTAGAAATAATCAAACGAAGGCTCGAAGTCTCGAGACGGGGGGGGGGGCTATTATATGTATGTCATTTAAAAATCATGTCAACATTGGTAACACAGGCTGCCCAGGATTTGCTGCTCAATCCTGTAATCACCATTCAGCTTTGACGGAAACACCCGATGTGTTCCGATGTTTGATATCAGAAGCCATCAATCAGTCGAGACCAGGCGCACTGTCATGTCCTAATGAATTAACAAGGTGGGAAACTCACGGTATTTTTGGAGAACCCACTTGGTACATACCGAAACATGTAGCAATACTGGCCTATGCACTAAGCTGCGCATGCCCAGTACATCTTGCGCATGCCCATTAGTTGGTCGGCGAAGAGCCGGCAATCAAAGGTAGCATCAATTTCTCATGTGGCGGTTGATTAGGATCCACCCCAATCCGCTGGTTACCCTACATGATTATTAGCAGTGAGGTAAGGCGTATGCGTCAGAGGACGAATATTGGATGACTAAAAAGGTGCAAAGGCCTTGTGTCAATACGTCGGATTGAGCCTATGAATTAATAGTGATTGATGTGAGCTTGGCCAGCGTAATTTTGTCATCGCCGAGTTCACATGAAAACCGACAGCTTTTTTGTAGGCAATGGATACATTTGGCAATGTCATCATTGCATAGTTATTATGTATAGCTATGCTCTCAACAAAGTTGAAGTTGCTGTCACGCGGATACCAGCAGTAATGTCTGATTGAAATAAAAACCTCATTATTGGGACAAGGCCACTCAGAACGTATATAATGTCGGTTGGTTTAAAAGATTCTTTGTCAAAAAACGTTTGTGGGCCGGATAGAAAAATGCTTCTTTTTTCCCTTCGACGTTTGAGGCACGCCTGGATGTCCGTAACACTACCTCCAACACTACCGAGAGATATTAGGAAATATTTGACAATTTCTTCGCATTCTTATACAGAGTCAATTTATGGACATAATGCATTGCATCAAAGGTGGCTGCGCCGATGGCTGGTTTTGTATACACTACATGTTTCGGTGTGTGGTACACAAACTGACCGAAAAACTTCATCTAACAACAAATAGTGCATATGATATACCGGTAACCACAATAAATTAAAACAAACACTCATTTTCACATATCAGTAATGACATATTGCAAAAATTGTTGATTTGTACAGGTTATCGCCGACTGAAATCGGGATTGATGATCGGCTCCACAGTAATTTCCTTTAGTCAATGAGCCCACCATGCATCATGGTCATTCATCAATATTATCATTTCCTCACATTTTCGTCACACGGCCGCCATATTGGCCGTCAAAATGAAGCCATGGAGGCTGCCATCTTGTTCTCGGTTCAAAAGTTTAGCGGCCCGTACAGACCACTGGGAGCATACAACTCAACAAATCAATTTACCTCTCACGGTTTCTGAGCATAAGTAGTTGGTCTGGTGTGAAAACCGTGTTGAACACAAAGCGAATCGTCCATACGGCTTGCTAAAGAAGAGGTCCGATGACTGCCGACATCGTTCAAACTGCGTGCTGATCGCTGTGTTGATGCTGTGACGTTGCATCATTTGCCGGCCAAAACGGCGGCAATTTTGAGCTGTGACGTCACGTGAAGAACCTCTATAGGGCATGTAAGGGTTACTGCAGTCTTAGGAAGGTTAGTGGGTGATGTCAAATTTTATTCACCAAGTGTGCGTGGTTGGATGGGATTAAGTTTGCTAATTTTATGTGTAAGAGAATAATTCATCTGCTGTGGCGAAGAGTTCTCTGTTCTATGTTTTCTAGTTGATCCCCAATTGCGATTCCTGACACGACAGGCCTAAAATCCTTCGTGAATCAAGATACACGTCAGATACTTTATTCGATCACCCTTGGTTGGGAAGGGGTTAATACAGCATCATACTATACAATTCTTAGTATTAGACCCCTTTAGTGGGAAGGGGTTAAATTCATAATGTCGCATGATAGGACTACAAATTCTTGGTGAATCGATATACATGTCAGATACTTTATTAGACCACCCTTGGTTTGGAATTACGGGGATAATATAGCATGGGACAATCCCTGGTATTAGACCACTTGGGTGGGAATGGGTTAATAACGTCGCATGATAGGCCTACAATCCTTGGAGAATCGGGATATGTCAGATATGGTACCGGTACTTTATTAGACCACCCCTGGTTAGGAATTAAGGGGTTAATATAGCATGAGACAATCCTTGGTATAGTATTAACCCTTTGGGCGGGAATGGGTTAATAGTGTTGCATGATAGGCCTACAGTCCTTGGTGAATCAAGGTATACGTCAGATACTCTATTAGACCACCCTTGGGGGAAGGGGTTAATAACATCACAAGATCAATTACAACCTTCGGCAGTTTCCGTGAAATCCCCAGATTCTGGAGAATTCAGATCATGATTCCAGGGGTTAGTGAGCGAGTGGTGCGAGGTTGTCTGAGCAGGGGTATAGTTACTCATCATTTGGAATGTGCCGAGTCCTGACTGAGAGAGGCTTTGCACTTTCGCCAGACGTGTCTCTTCGGCAAAATTCACGGCAGTCCTGGAATTAGGGGATTCCCCGTTTAACACGAGTTCCAACAATCTTTAAAACGTTTGCCCGGGTCAGCGAAGAAATTGCCATCAACCTCGTCCCAAGGGGTATAATTCGCTCAGACACCCTCGCACCACTCGCTCACTAACCCCTGGAATCATGAACTGAATTCTCCAGAATCTGGGGATTTCACGGAAATTGCGGAAGGTTGTAATTGATATTTATAGTTCTTTTGTCCTTACTTACTAATTTAGTCGAGTACAGTAGAGAGCTTTCGCTATCCCGTTCCGAGATCCGGTCCGCCGAGAACGATACTCGATCTCGTACCCGTTCTCGGAAACAAGAACGTTCGTTTTCGCAATCCCGAACCGAGATATGACGTCAGTGACGTCGTCGACGTACATGGGCGCTGGCCTCGCCAACACTGACGTGACGCTGCGTTTGGCCTGCATGCAAAGGAGGTTCCACGGTGACGTCACGACATTTTCAAGATGGCGCCCCCCATGTAAACAAGGACACGTGCAAAATTAGTTGGAGAATACCTATCGAAAATGCCCTTATTATCGTTCTTCGTAGATAAAAATACAGTGTTTTTTACTTTGATTTGTAAGAATATAGAACCTCCTCTTATTCACAATAAAGAAAATGAAATGTCATAGTCGTTTTTGTCTTCATTTTGTAGTTTAATGTGGCAACACGGCGCAGTTTACCAGGGATCGGGCTGGTTTTGCTTTTAAAATTCCCGCCTTTTATCATGTCCAATGGGCATCTTGCTAGGTTGAACGCTTAAAACAATAAGAATATGACCTAATTAATTGAAAAACACGATAGAGCCCCTAAGAGCCCCTCTTTTTAACCATTTTCTGTTGTTTTGAAAAGTGCCGTTTTTTAACGTTTTTTAGCTCACCTCTGTGAGGTGAGCTTCTCTCATGGTGTGTCGTCCGTCGTCCGTCGTCGTTAACATGGGTGGCACGTTTCTAAACCGCTTGGGTTAGAAACTTGAAATTTGGTGTACAGGTAGCCTATGGTAAAAACTATCTCTGGACCGAAACTTAGCGCTACTGCTTATACACTCTGGCCTGTAGGGGGCGCTTTGTGAAAACCTTCTTTGGGCCGTATCTCCTGAACGCTGTTAGCTAGAACCACGAAACTTTTATGGTGGGTTCCTCTTATGAGACTACATCACATAAATCCCGGGTTTTTGATTTGACCTACTTTTCAAGGTCACAGAGGTCAAAGTTCAAAATTCACTGTTTGGTGGCACATTTCATGGCTATTTGACATAGAGCGTTGTGATTTGGTGTGAAGATATATCTAGGCACCCTGCACAAATGCACCAAATTTCAACCCGATCGGACTTCAAATATGGCCGCCAGGAAGCCATCTTGAAAAATGGACTTTGACCCACATTTTATAAATAGGAGTAGGTAGGATGTTTTAACGTTGTCAAAATATGTATCTAGGTACCATATAAATATATGGTAAATTTCAGTGAGATTCGACGTCAAATATGGCCGCCAGGGAGCTATCTTGAAAAATGGACTTCGGCCCACACCTCATAAATAGGGGTAGCTAGGATGCTTTAACCGTGCCTAAATATGTGTCTTGGTACCGTCTACTTATATGCCAAATTTCGGTTCGATTGGACTTTAACATGGCTGCCAGGTGGCCATCTTGAAAAATTGACTTTGGCCATATCTCATCGGTAGTAAATGTTACGATGTTTCAATGTTGTCTAAATATCTATGCAAGTATCCTGTACATTCCTGCTAAAATTTCAGTTGCAACGAACGTCACGTGTGGCCACCAGGTGGCCATCTTGAAAAATAGAATTTTTGACATCTGTGACCTAGACAGGAGAGCAGTTAGTTCACAAATACCACTTGTATTCATTGTATTCAGAAATTGTACTCCTTCTGGACGTGCCATCACCTGAGTTTATGTCATTGATTGATAATATTGATCACATCATAAAATACTTCTTGGTGTATTCAGCTTTAACTTTTCTGTACTGATCCTCAACATTGACCATGAGAGTCACAGTTTCACACTTAACCATGGAGACTTATCACAGAGGTGAGCACAATGGCCCTGGCCATTTCATTACTATATTTTTTTCACGAAACTTAAATGTTTTTTCCGCTTACTTTTGGGTGAATTTTCCCATTTGCTTTCTTGTCACACGATCTAGCAATCATGGCCGACCTCGATGACAAGGTCATTGAGGCAGGAAATGGAGAAGTCAAAAGGGCCAGAAAGTCCCTGTTTTTTGAGGGTTCAACGCCGGAATCAAGAAGAGCACACAGTCCTCAGCAAACGGTAAAAATATCAAGAATAAATGTTAACGGTTAACGCCGTGATGAGATTCAGATTATCAGCAGGCATTCAGCTCAGGCGCGAACGGCTTCATTTCTCAATCATAGGCTATGTATGTATGTGTCATGTGAGATCATGGACCATGCAGGCATTATTAGGCCTACAATCATGACAATTGAGAGGTCGCAGGGCCTAGGCGGCTAGGCCTATGCCTAGATGTGTACCGATGCGGACCACGTGTACCGACGCCGCGGCCGCAGTGCTAGTGCATCCAACACATGCTGATGCATTGCGACGTCACTATAGACCAGATCAGATCATGCAGATTACCATGTCAGTAGGTTCAGTACGCCTATAGCCTAGCCTAGGCCTAGGCCCTAATTCCTCCAAGCCTAGCCTATCTAACTGCCAAATCCAATGCACACTGCATGCGTGACTTTAGGCATGTTATGTAGGGGGAGGAAAGAACTCTGCTGGCTGGCCTCATGTGGAACAGAGGAATAGTTTTATTTGTAGGCCTACCCCCAATTGACGTCTTTGTACATTCTGTTATGATTTTAGGCTATCTGCAATTTCAGCGAGCACAGAAGTCTGTCAAGAGGGCAATGGCTAGGCCCACCCTTGGCCAATTTGCTGTTAGTGTTACCCCGCCAGAGAACCAAACCAGCAGGCCCAGCAGCAGGTCATCATGGGAGAAGAATGAAGAAGCTGCACTGATTCAGTTTATTTCTTTGCATAAGTATGTCCAATGTGTTCCAAGTTGGCAAAGATATGAACCAGAATGAACTAAAAGAACCCCAGGAGATAAATGAATCATGAATGTAATTGTTCATATTGTACAAAAGGCAGACAATTAACCTTCCAAGTCAGAGTGACTTATACCTGCCTTGATGTGATTGGCCAGAAATATCAGTGCTCTAACACTTTCCAAATTTGTGAAGTTAATCACTTGCCACTGTTGTCAACCACGTGAATTTACTAGTGTCATCTGTTCATTTCAGAGACCTCCAACATAACCCTGAGGCAAAATGGCCAATGATGAAGGCCAGTCATTCGTATTGGTCTCAAGCAGACAATTATGTATCTGAAACTGCAGGGGTCCAGTCTCGAAGTGGTGGGTTTTCAGTTATTGTCATAGAAGTGTTGGCAGTTATAGTTTTGAAACCCTCAGTTGCTTCTTAGGCATATTTTCTTCTGTGGTAATCGTCACAACGTCCCATTCTTTGTCATGAAGCTATTGAAGTTGGTCTGGTTGTTACTGCATGGTGCCTTGAATTCCCTTACCATTCTTGGCTTATGGGTCCCTTTGACTTGTTCCTTTTCTTTCAGCAACAGCTGTTCGGTCAAGAGTCAGCCAGTTGAGCCGACAGTATAAGTCAGTGGAGGAGGCAGAGGCTGCATTTGGCCTTACCGTAGATGACTTGATGGGTCCTTCCAGGCTCAGGAGGGAGCCTCCTGAACTTAAGCTGCCGAAGGTGTTGACTGCAGATTTGAGGAAGCTGTCAGCCTCTCAACTGAAGTCTCTAGCCAAAGATGTGCTGACCCTGTTGGCTGAAGAAGACATTGTCGACGTTGTATCAGGACTGTCTTTTTCAAAATCTGCTGTGGCTGCCATTATCAATGCCATGAATAGTAGACTTCATGAATCTGAGGTAGCAGACGTCTTGGATGGAAACTTCGGCAAGTTGGTTGAAAGGCAAGGGATGGCAAGGGTTCCAGACTTCATTAACCTCACCATCATTGCAATGAAGAAGTTGGATGCAGCAGGAAAGAATAACTTGGTTTACCTGTTTCCAAGATCCATTGCCCTCTGCCGGCCCAACTCAGAAGAGCCCCTCATGCGACTTGATCGGATGCCGTTTGGCATGATTGAATATCAGATAGGTGGGCTGTCAGAGTGGCGCAATGGAAACATCGGCGCCTGTCACCTCTGAGGTCGCGGGTTCGATTCCCGGTCGGGTCCGCGTCTCATGTGATAGAGAGGGCGACTCTCTTTGACAGCGCAGGTTTTCTCCGGGCACTCCGGTTTCCTCCTGCATTACATTAAAATCGCCCAATATTGTCTATAGAACCAATAATGCCGAATTTGGCGCTCGGTTCTCAACTCAATATTTTTTTTAAAATCAGATAGAGTTCTTCAATGCTCACAATGTGAATGAGGTAAATATCACACAAAATGATCCGTTTTGTTATCTCATCGATATACTTTGTATTTTCTGAAAGTTCATGTCCATTTCACATCTTTTTAAGGTCTAACGATAAAATTCACACAAGATTGAAAGGTTGGTCGGTAACTAGTAATACATGCATGTCACTCTTTCCTTCACCTGTCTTGGTATTGCTATTGCACCTTCACATGCTTTTACATGTATGTTGCTTACTTGCCTTGGGTGAATCGTCTGTATGTTCCTTTTTAGTGATCTCTGCTTCTATCTTGTAGAGGTAGTAAATACCTTAATTCACCTGTTCAAATTGCTAGACTAAACTGAGGTGTTGATTTGGTTGGTGGTGGATATCCAGGGTGGTAGAGGACTTAGTTCACCTGTTCGTATTGTAATGTGTATTGATTACATGTACTCTCCATACTTACTTATGCATACTTGATTCCACTTATATATATTTTAAAAGGTATTTAGAGTAGCTCCCTGCAATGGATATGCCTTCTGTTTCTTACCTGTTTCTTACCTCCATTTCAGCTTGCCGTGTTCCTTCACTGTGCAAATTTAAATGCAGTTTTTTGCACTACGTGTACAAATGTCGTACCGGTACTATTTGCTTTTTCTTAGGTGAAGGAACCATTTGACTTTTCCGCGTGGAGAGAAACTCTTGATGCAGAACTGTCCCAGCGGCAGATCCAGATAATTGCTGGTCCAGGATGGAGTGGGAATGTTTCAGAGAATAGCAGAAACCCTTTGGAGGTGAGCTTTCTGTGAAGGATATATCTTCATTTTATCTATATCTAGCTTGAAATAGAAAATTGTGGTGCGAGTGTGTTACGTAAATCGTTGAAAGCATGAAACATAAGTAGTTTGAACTGACTTCTTCAGGCCAGAGTCAACATTGCTTGCCGAAGCAGACAGACAGTTCTCCACAATCTGAAAAGTAGTAATACCTACCAAACAGAACCTGTTATCCAGGTAAGTAAATGGTCGCAATACCTATTTAGTTTGTGTGTGTTGAGCATAAGGGAATTTTGTTGACCTGTCCTGTTGTACACTGTCTTCATTCGTCAAGGTAGGAAGCTACATGTACTGTAAAACAAACGCCACACACATGTACATGTGTGCATGTAGAGTGTCACAACACAAGCAGGGCAATCTCACCGTGTCCTTGGCTACCCTGACTAATTCTTTCACATCTATTTTTTTTAGTTTTTTTTAGAAGCCTGCTATTGAACAGTTAGGTAAGAGTAATCCAGAAGGAAGATTTTGGATCAAGCTGGATGGTTTAGACATCAAGGCGGCTGTTCAGGAATCGGTCAAGCAGGTCTGGAATGGGGATCCTGACTTGGGTGATGGTAAATTGCAGGAATTACGGGAGTCCTACTTGAATAGGAGAACAACATTCACGGGAATTAAGGAATGCCAAAGTTACGAACTTTTGTCTGAGCCACTTATCGATGTGATCAAATGCCTTGATGAAGATAACGAATTCCTCAACACGGGTCTTGAAAAAGCTGTGTCAACATACAGAAAAAAGGTTACTGCACCTAATACATCAGATGAAGTGTTGAAGGGATTGAATTGGGACATAGTGGAGTACACAACCCTCATTAGCCAGTGCCAGCAGTTCAAATCACATTTCACCACCTTGCATGATCGCATGGAATCTTCCACCATCACCACACGCCAGGTTGTCAAAGATGCAGGACAGATTGAAAATGATTTCATGGGGTACCTTAGAAACTCGTTCAAGAAACGGAGGGAGCCCCCTGCTTCTCATGTGCTTGTTTCCATGTTGTCAGACGAGAAGAGGTCCAGAAAACCATATGCTGCCCCCATTCAGTATACTCCTTATGCTTCCATAAGAGACCAGTATATACGAGATCTTACGAAGTCAATAAAACAGGAAATGAAGGATCAGGGACTGAAAGTAGTTGGTAAGTTACTCATTCATAACCATAGATCCAATTTTTGAAAGTAATGAAGATGACTCAGGGTACCTTTATTTGTGTACATGTTGTTGGTTTATAACTGCCAATATGTTGCACTGCATGTGACAAAGCTAACCAACATAACCAGGGTGGTAACTGAAGCTACATCATTCTGCATGTATAAACTTTATGATGCATTTCTTATTTTCACTTTAGGTACAGTGACGGATGGCGAGTTTTGTTCGCTGAGGTCTCAAGGGGATACGCGTCCATTGCATCTATGGCAGATAATCCATGACAGTAGAGAAGCCGTGTCGAGAATGTCAAAGGAAACAATGCTTCAAATGCTATTTCCTCTTGGTAGTGAGTATGGTGTTGGTGATGTCTATTGTTACTAGGAGATTTGCATCCACTAACCAGGGATCTGAATTTTTGCTATAAGACAAAAAAGAATGTTAAAAAAATACTTGTTAAATTGTATGTGTCACAACAGTGAATTTGTAGTTTGGTTCCCGAACCCACCGCTAGGGCTAAGAGGGTTCGGTATCGGCCTCGTTTGACCTTGACCCCACACACCAGAATCGATGTGTCTGACGTCACAGAAGATAGACTGGTTCGGGATCCCATCATAGCTCACGGTATGTTGGAACCAGGAACCAGTCTATCATCTGTGACGTCAGACACATCGATTCTGGTGTGTGGGGTCAAGGTCAAACGACGAGGCCGATACCGAACCCTCTTAGCCCTAGCGGTGGGTTCGGGAACCAAACTAGTGAATTTGTTGACATTTTGGTTGTATTTGAATCTCAAATGTTTACCTGTTTGCAGTCGATGATGATGGTAATGCCATTGAAAACCGGCAGAATAATTGGATACCGAATGCTGTGAAAGTGGAAATGCACAATAGAACCCAGGCAGGTGTTGATCACCATGCAGCTGTTGCAGACTTGCGTGATAGTCTGGTGTTTCCAGGGCAACAACCTCACCCTTGGAGAGCTGGACATGAGCCTGAAACAATATTGGATCAGCTAAGGACCATCTTTGCTACGTTCTACTATCGGTTAGTATGAAAATGCCAGCATGCTGGTTGATTCTGTCAATGTCGGCTATAACATGTATAATGCCAAGGATAACCTACATGTATGGCCCCCTACCTATCCTTAACTTCTCTTTGACTAATGACATTCGCATATTACCATCTTTGTCTTGTGATGTTTTATATAGTAGACAGTAGCACGTCCTGGTTGTGCATATTATGTTAGATAAGGAACAATGACATGGTCATTTCTTCATTTCAGTGAAACAATTGATAATTGGTATGGAAAGGATGTTGATTTCCGTCATCACATGTATGTGCCAGAGGTGGACAAAACTACAGGGGAGGAGCATCACGAAAGAGCTGATCATTGTCATCTTCTTAAACGCATTGCCAACCATACCAGGTCAATGAGCAACCAGTCTTTGAACATTGATGCATTCGATCAGGCCATGTTGGATCCAAAATGTGGTTTGACTCTGGCAGCGCTCAAAGGGACAAGAAAACAAAGCGTAAAAGATGCAGAACTCCTTTTGTCGTTTAGGGCAGCTGACTACATGGAAAGGAATGGACATGCAGAGAATGCCCTGTATGTGAAGCACATTGCATGCTGGCATGAGGCAAGCGATGGGAGAGGTTTAACTCAGCTGGAGAGGTGCCGGTATAACCACCAGATGTTAAACTACATTCTGGATGAATTGTTTCCTCCTCACAGGGAATTGTATGACTTCCGCTACATTGATATCAACAGGTTTGTGTGCAATCATATGATGACTGGATTTGGCTTATTTTCTTTGTTCATGTTTATTAATACTCAATGGGGCATACACTACACTACCAGTAATAGGGAAATTGCACACATTCGGTACCAGTGGCTATGTTGCATCATTTTCTGCAGTTCAGTTTGATGGACGTAACTTCTTCATTTTCAGTCCTTGGGGATGTGTGCGTGGTTTCTCAAGAGAAACCTTGGTGGAGATCACCACCAACATTGAAAGTCAGGAGCTGAGACGATGCCAAACTGCAGCCATTGGCTACCCTGAACATCCAAGGGCAGCAACCACGGATGATGTGGAAGCTTTCTTTGCAATATGCCATCGGCATCTGGGTGAACTTCAAATCTCATGAACTTCAAAAACAAATGGATCAAACTGGTAAAGTAAGTGAATTTTATATACTTTCACCCAAAATTTGTTTTTCCCTGATGTTAAAGGAGTGATACATGTCCATCTTTTTTTTCAGTGAATTCAGCAAGAGAATGGATTCAGAGCTACCTTTCTTTTACTGGACTCTGAATGAGCGATACAACTTGGAACAACCATGCTTTGATGACCGTCCTGATTTCGAAGATGATGTGCCTGCTGATCGCCACCCTCTCCGCCTGCATCGACTTCGAGGAGCCTCAAGGGAAGATAGCTCCATTTTTGCAGCTGGTCGGTCCTTCTTGCCAGTAAGGAATAGGCAAAGCCTGAGACAACGGTTCCATCGAATTGAAGTTGGACTTCCTCCTGTCCCAGAACATCTTCAACTTCAACTACCTGTGATCTAGTGGGAGCAGTCAGCTGTATTGCCAACAGATGACAGCAAAGCTCTAGCGGACTGCTAGGAAAATCCACATGATTGGTGCTCGATCTACATGTAGAATGAATGGGTCTGCTGTATGCACTGAATTGGGCCGTAGTGACACCTACTGTCAACTTACTGACAGATCCTGCTGTTGGGGGGGGGGGGGGGCANTGGATGCTAGTCCTCAGAGCTAGCTGGGATCATTATTTGTCCAAATTCTTTCATTCATTCACATTTTAATGCTCATATACAGGGTGGTCCATAAAAATGTGACACATTTCGTTTGTTTATAATTTCTGCAAATCTTAAGATTTTTCAAAATCCTTTCAGCCAGAGGTGGGTCATGGCTATAAGTTTTTGCCCTGAGAAGCACTTTTGAAAAGACGAACCGGTTTTTGAGTTATTTCAATAATTGATAATGGACGTGTTTCGCAAGCCCGACGAAACACTACATGTAAGGACGAAATACGAAATTGAACTTCACTTCAATGACGTAATGTATTTCAGGAGATGGTTGGTACCACAAATATTGCCTGCTGCAAGAGCGTCTTTGTGCGTATGACGTTAGACCGATAAGAGTTACAGTGTGTATTTAACTTTGAAATTATCTTTTGTATCGACTTCGGTCATACGCAGTGGAAATTTAAAAATTCAAAATGCACCGTCGCTAAGAGACACACTGGCAGCAGGGCCAATTGTGGTACCAATTAACCATCTTCAGAAATACATCAGGTCCTGGAAATGAAGTTGAATTTCGTATTTCGTACTTCGTCAGATTTGCGAAACCTCCCTATTATGTTCGATCCAAGCTCCTCGCCGCTGAATCACCGCTGCCACTCCCACGTTGAAATTGTTCATTACTCTCCCTGACATGTCTCTTGGACGTGTGCGGGGGTTCTTGCGGACGAAGGTGGACCAATGTGGTTCTTATTGTTGTTAGTCACACTGCCAGTGTCTCAAAACTTCTCCAGCAAGCGTTTGATTGCATTCCGAGACGGTATTTCCCCTCCAGGAAAGTCACGACGAAAATGTGTCTTGGTAAAGATTACAGATTTTGTCGAAAAGTAATGTTCAACGATTTGTGTCCGCTCTCCCACTGAAAATTAATATCCCGTCTCCATACTGATACATATAAAACTTATAGCTGTACTCTATAACTCCTCTGAAAATCAAGGGGTAGACTTAATTTTTGTGGAAATGACAGATAAACAAAATGTGTCACATTTTTATGGACCACCCTGTAGATTTCAAGTTATCATGGTTTGTTTGAAATGGTGTTGTTATGGTTTCTGATCTCAAGATCGGAAACCATATAGTGTTTGGTCGTGGTGTCTGTCTGTTCAGTCTGTCACACCTGTAACTTTGTTCCTGCAAGAGCTACAGACCTGGAAATGTGACCTACCCCCAGGTTTCATGACTTGAGCTACAAGATGGAATGAAAATTTCCAGTCTCCGATACCTGGTTCATGGTGAAATTGACATATCAAAAGTTGAGATTTTGTCTGTCACACTTTTGTTTCTTGAATAACTTGTTTCCGACACCAGGTAGAGCACTAGCAACAAGTTCCTTCCCTATGTTTATGGCCCTTGGCAAGATACTGGCATCAACAAATTTATTCTCCAGTGTCAGCATCATAATGATATTGATAGGCCCTATATCAAATTTGATATTTTGACATATCGGGAGATCTGCCACAGTAAGTGACTTGAAACTGGTATCACAACATCATTGCTCATCCACGGATGTTATTGCAACTGAAATTTTCAGTTTGCACCTGCTCGGTCGCATGATATTTGCTGATATCGTAGTGAGATTTGATATTCAAGTTTGATAACATGACATAAGTCAGAATCTGGTGATGGTAGAGACCTAAAACCTTCACCTACACCTAGGTTATCAAGGAGGAGCTTTCAGATTACGCAATGACCTTGAAGGTCAGAGGTCAAGGTCAAACAGTTCTTAAGCGCAAATCTCCAAGGAATTTCAGGAAAAAACGAATTAGAAGCCTGAATTTACCATCCCCGATAGGTTTAATTAGAAATTGACTGCTGTATTTCTTGTCTGGTCAGTATCTATCACTCTATATAGATGAGTTTTACCTTTTTTTGTGTTACGGAGAGGTCATAAATTTTAACCTTTTCTGGTACCGGTACTGAAAGTCATTGAAAAGGTCATAAATCTGAACCACAGACTGCTGCATAAAGGTGAGGATACCAATAATTCAAGAAGTGTTGAGGGTGGCTATCAACTAGTGCTCCTTATACTTTATCCTCACCTCTAAGAGGTCAGTCCACAGTACTCATGGCTGGGCTTTTGTTCCATACCATCATAGGTGCCGGTGCTTCGTTATTTGTTCGACCAATCAGAACAATGAAGTAAGTTTGTTGGAATATTGTATTCACATTGACCTGGAAATGCCTAGCCTTGCCTCATAAGTGACCTCCTGGGTATTAATGACTGACCTCTTAGAGAAGGGAATAAAGTATTTCACTGGGGCTGGGCTTGGGGTTCATTCAATTATTGCAATGCTGGATGTCCGTGAGCATTGTCCATGTGTTGGGTATTTTCGATCCGCATGATGATTCAACTCCATGAAAACAAAAAAGTCAATTCTAAGAATATTGATTTATTAGACCCACAGATATGGATCTCTCAATAACACTTACAGTGTCTTCATCAAAGTAAAACAATATACAGGCAAACAAACTTGAGACGAAAACCTCAAGAAAGACATGAAAGAGCAATCACAAATGGGCACTCAGATGTTTTAGCAACAGTCATACCCAGTAGTGTTCTCCGGAGTATTTGTTAAGGTAGAGGACAGTTGCATTGTCTCACATGCGAGGACAGAAGTTCCATGTTTTGCTATATTGTAGTACAAGCACTGTACATAACACCGTTGTTTCATTGCTCATATAGAGAGTTAGCTTGCGGATTAAACATTTACATCACTTAATTTCAAAAGTTTTGTATGTTTACTGCATGAATCCTGATTCAAAGCGAATGTAGTTCCTTGGCAGTGGATGTGAGGTTTTTGCATGAACGCCTTAACATGATGATGGTGGTGAACTCTCAGAACTTGAAGCTTGCGACATCTGCAGTCGTCTCCACACTTGCAGTATTCAAATCACATGATATTTACAATCAGTTTCATTGCTCATATACAGAGATAGCTTGCGGATTACACATTTATATCACTTAATTTCAAAGGTTTTATATGTTTACTGCATGAATCCTGAATTCAAAGCAAAACCCCAAAGTTTCAAAGCGAATTCCAATACGTTCATGTAGTTCCTTGGCAGTGAATGTGAGGTTTTTGCATGAACACCTTAACATGATGGTGGAGAACTCTCAGAAAGTTCAGAAGCTTGCGATGTCTGCAGTTGTCTCCACACTTATTCAAAACACCAAGGATATTACATGATATTTACAATCAGTTTCATTGCTCATATACAGAGTTAGCTTGCGGATTACACATTCACATCACTTAATTTCAAATAGTCCAGTAAATCTAGGAATTAACCGGGAACAAATTGCAACATAAGTTTTTTTTGCTTTAAATGTTTTATTAGGTCACCTTGGACATCATATCCAAAATCCCCCAAAATCGCACGGCGGGAACCCACTTAATTTGCATATTCAATTTTGTGAACTGGCTTCAACATTGGACGCCGATGGACGCAACAACTGAGCTTTGTACAGGAGAGTGGGACCCGATGTACAGCTAACTTTGTAACGGTTGGATTTACACCCCATAAATGTATTACCAACACATAGAAACATGGTACCTCGGAATCAACTAAGCCTATTCTTTGGACGTTTTAAGCGGNGCAATTGACAACCATATGCCAAGCAGGATAGAGTAGCACTTCAAGGTGACGTCTGCTTGCAATTGAGTCTGACAGCAATTTACAACCATATGCCAAGCAGGATAGAGTAGCACTTCAAGGTGACATCTGCTTGCAATGGAGTCTGACAGCAATTTACAACCATATGCCAAGCAGGATAGAGTAGCACTTCAAAGTGACATCTGCTGACAATGGAGTCTGACAGCAATTGACAACCATATGCCAAGCAGGATAGAGTAGCACTTCAAAGTGACATCTGCTTGAGAAGGAGTCTGACAACAATTGACAACCATGTGGACATCCATTGGCATGTTTAACATGAAACATTTGGAATGAGAGACTACTGTAGGAATGAGGCTACAATGTATTATAAGGTACCGTAGAACGGGGCTACTTTGCCACCCTGGGGGCTACTTTGCCAGCCTACAGATGAAAAATACTTTCATCTGTAGCCTGGCAAATTAGCCCCCATGGTGGCAAAGTAGCCCCGTTTTACGGTAACAGAACTGAGGAATATTATTATCATCTATAAATGACCATTGTCAAAATTCAAATTCAAGCCCACTTTCCCCTCTTCACTACCTGACAGTAGGGAATATACACAAAGTCTTGGGCAGGGATTCTATACTCCCTTACAACACGAGTGATGGTGACAGCATGCAGCGAGTTGCTGCTCAATGCGTCACTCACACAATGAATTTTCTGTTTTGGAACATAGCCAATGGATGTCCAACAGGATGTCGAATTAAGTTGCACCTGCACAGCTAAGGCATTGCAATCTACAGGGTTGTCAGGCTCCTTCACAATCCTGACAGGCAAGTCGGCCTTACCATGACACTGCTTGGCAGGGGCTTGGAATTCCTTGTAGGAACTACCTCTCACGCGAAAAATGAATGAAAAAAATTCTTCATCGATAGCAGCATTTGCATTCTCAACCTCCTCTCCTTCCCCATCAGAATGCCCCTCAAATCCACCATCATCAGAATGCCCATCAGAATCAGAATTGGATTCACATACAACAGGTTCACCACTGTCCTTGTTGCTGACTACAATTGAAAGTCTGCCACTTGCGTCAGAAACACAGTTGCATGTTCCACTTTGAATATCCACAAGGGGCATACCTGAAACAAAACACACCATACCCGCCTTAATAAGAGCTTCTACAAATAAAAAAACTGTATTGAAAAGGAAAGTTACATCCTCTCAGGTAAAAGATTAAATTTTGAAAACTTATTGGCTTTCAAAATACATGTACATGTATCATGTGTATGTACCTCTTTTTTTCTGTGAATACATCAGTCATCATTGTTCCCTTCCTTCTTTCATTTATTTTTTTTCATTATATTCTTTGTACATCTATTTTAAAAGCACATCAAAGATCCCTCTCATACCCTAAGCTGCATGGTGGAATAAAAACCATTAAAATAAATAAACAAGTGGCATACCTGGCAAATCTTGTGCCTTGGCGTGACACACATCTGGCTCATCCTTCAGAGGAGCACAAGGGACCACATCAAAATCAAAAAGCAGAACGGCCTCGCACTCAACGTCATCATCAAGAAACTGCAATGGAAAATGAACAGGGATTAGGCCTAGAAAAATGCTCTCTATTTTAGGGCAGGCTTAGGCCTACCTGCCTGGTGCCAGTGCCACGGCTAGGGTCAGTGGCCTAGGCCTAATAGCTGCATGATAGAGACCTAGGCCTAGGCCTATGGCTGCATAGAAAAATATAGGAAGGCCTAGCCTAGACCTATCTAGGCCTAGCCTAGGCCTACCGCCAGCGGTAGGCCTATAATTGATAATAATTTTATGTCATTTGCACTGGCATGACCATGATGACCTGGAAAAATAAATATGCGAGCTAGCAGGCATAGCCTACGGTAGGCCTAGTAGCTACCGACCGGTCGGTAGCCTACTCCCGGTAGGTAGGTAGGCCTAGGCCTATTCATGAACAAAATAAGTTTATTTTCTAATGAAGATTCACATATTTGTACTTCGGTTACAAAAGACACGACGAGACTACGGTAGAGACAGCTGCTTCAGCATAGGCCCGCTGTACATTTGATGTACCGGGTACATGGCTCATGTACATCAAATGTACAGTGCACTCAGGGCAATGTTTTGGGATTGGATGATTCGTTGACGTGAAACACTCCACTTTCATGACTTTATTAGGAGAACGCAGAGGCAAATAGCATGAATAGGCTAGTCTAATACCTTCGTGCAGTGACAGACTTGGTAATGGTAAGCCTACCTAGCCTCCCTACTAGGCATACTCACCTCAAAATCACAAGAATTAGTAACTTGAATCATGGTGGGAACAACTGCAGAGGACGCAAGCTTCTGAACTTTTGGCGAGTTGACCACCATCATTTGGCGACGTTCATTTAGATTTCGTGGATCTGCCACATGAAGAAACCTCACATCAACTGCTAAGGAACTACATGAACGTATTTTAATTCGTTTTGATTCAGGATTCATGCAGTAAACATATAAAACCTTTGAAATTAAGTGACGGGAGTCGCTCTGCGACGTGAACACGCAGGCGGACGCCATGGTTCTGACTGTTCGACGTCAAAATCGCGCGGTTTATATATTTCGTGATCACGTGATATGACGTCACCGTGGAACCTCCTTTGGCCTGCATGCAACATGTCAACTGCAACGAACGATCAGTAGGCCTACATTTTTACACTGCAAAACACGCACTGCTGACCGTTGTACCCCAAATCAAACGACTCAACAGCATGATCACCACGAGCCATGCACTTTTTTGCACATATTCAAACGACAAGTCGTAGGCCTACCTGAATGGTGCCCCAAACATTGGCCATTTTTGCTGTGAAGTGGGCGCGTTCGATCTCGGAATCCCCACCGAGAACCAAGCGCTGAACGCCGGAGATCTGATCGAGAACGGGAAAACACTACCCAAGCAATGATGACGTCATACACAAAAATCGACCCGATTCCCGTTCTCGATCTCGGAATCGGGATAGCGAAAGCTCTCTATAACTACTTTCAACGTCGAAAACATAAAAGTATTGCTGAAACGGAAACGGGCCCTGGTTATTGTTTAAGTCAGCTGAGCTAAAAATGAATTTTAGGCAGAGTGAAGACAAATTTGACACGGATGACCCCTGTACCGGCCTAACACAGTATTGTGCATGATGATTATCACATTTTAACGCTCGGCCTATGCTGCGCGTTGCTGAAGCCAGCCTCTCTGCGCGCATCCGCCGTCCATGGGCCTCCGCCCTAGACCTAATTATAACATTTTCATTGAGATCACTGACGACAGTACCGTTACCGGTAGTCCTCCTCAGTGTATGCAGTAGGGGAGACCGGGGCTGGTTGTACCAGGGGTAGGTTGTAACAGAGCTAATATTTCCTTGAATATCCGCTGGGAAGGGCTGAGTTTCCTCACATTATATTGACATTGATATCGGCCACCTTTGTACCAAAGGGCACCTGAATGCCCGAATTGACTTTCAAAAAAATCGACAAAAACCGTTTTTAGTACATGAAAGTAAAAAATGACCTGATCAGAAAAGCTCTTCTGCTTTACTGCCAGTGCAGTTTTAGAAGTTTTTTTGGATACTAATGAATAATGATGTAAAGCCTGTACAACTGGTCCAGGGTGATAAGGCCCACTTCCACATGCTTTGGTATTGCAGCACACATTTGACGTAAACTATAGGTGGGGTTGGTTGTAACAAACATTGGTAACATCGTCACCATGCTAAGATATTTGCCTATCTCATTTTTTCAGGTTTTGATAAAATGGCAAAAAACCAAATTGCTTACCTCACCACTTGGAGATAGGAAAAATTAAGGTTTTCATCAATCCTCACCCCTCATCCTATAGACTGTTCAATCAATTATTTTTTTGTAAGAAGAGCGGATTTGCTGTGTTTAGAAGTTTATTTAGGAGACAAATACCTGTGTCGTTTTGAAAAAAACACTAGAAGAAGTAAAGGGAAATTTGCCATGCTCACTTTATGAGAAGTGTTACAACCAACCCCGAATTTTTGTGACGGGGTTGGTGGTAACACTCGACTTTGGACCCATTTTTGAGAGACATGGATAGAGATGGCTAAACTTTGTTTAGTACACAAGTAACCATTGATATCAAATATTCAAAAAACCAAGCAGGTACCTCCTGTAATTAGGAAGTAACCTACCTCAAAAGAAAAAGTGTTACAACCAGCCCTGGTCTCCCCTAGGCCTATATATCTTAGCTAGGCCTGACATCCCAGCCACGATTTTCTGTTCGGCACACGGTAGGCTAGGATGTCATGCAGGCTTGTTTTTTGGGAATTCCATAAAGTCTCAAATTTTAACATGTCGAAGTGGCAGTGTTTACATTGCAACAAAGGGGCGGGGCATAAGAGAAAAATGATTAAATAGTCAAGAATGACCATGATGCCTGGTCCGCTCATTGACAACGGCAGACAAAAACGGCGAACCTCGCAGATTCACTCTTGAAGTTCAAGATCAAGTCAACATCCAGTCACCATATTCTCGCTGCATTCATTACAAACTAGGATCGACAACACGTCGACTGATATCCTCCGTATTGGGTGTCACTGCGTATTATTTCCGAAATCGAAGATCGAATTGGAGAGCGATGGAACTGACCGACCGGAGTTTCCGACCATTCGCACATACTAGGGCCGAATGGGTGAATGTCGTCCTGGGTGACCCTAAATGTCACCCAGGACAAAACTGGGTGACCCTAAACGTCACCCAGAACAAGGCTGGGTGACGTTTAGATCCTAAACGACACCCGGTTTGAAAGTCGTGCCATTTTAAAACCTGCGTCCGAGGTAAGTGGTACGCTGTTCGTGTAGCTGAAAACGAATTCTGACATCTCCATCATTGACAAGCTCAAGGCCAGACAAAGATTTCGCCCAAAGTTCCCAATCCTCTAAGTCCGACCCACCGACTATACACTTTGCGTCCTTGGTGTTCCTCATCAGACGATGAAGATGCTTATTGCTGTATCAAATCCATGTTTTTCTCGGATTTTATGATGCAAAAATGTCAAAGTCACGTTTGTTCATTTCCATGATTTTACGAGCGCTAGCTGAGAGACGTTCCACTATCGATCACCAACCTCAGACGCAGGTTTTAAAATGGCAAGACTTTCAAACTGGGTGACGTTCAGGGTCCAAACGTTACCCAGCCTTGTTCTGGGTGCATTTAGGTTCACCCAGTTTTGTACTAGGTGACATTTAGGGTCACCCAGGACGACATTCACCCATTCGGCCATACTAGGCTACACCAAGAGCGTGCAACTGGTCTCAACGATCAATAAAATAATAGGTATTTGACATGCCCGCCGCTAGATGTCAGGGGCGCCCAGTGATGCTGTCAATGGGTACCGGTAGCACAAAAGGTCCTGGCCCTAATTAGTATTACGTGAAGTGCGGTTGCTGGCGCGGGCGCTGTCTCAACCAATGAAATGGGTAACATGCATGGCTAATATTTCTTTATTCATAACATAACTCAATATGTTGCTGTCAGAAAGATGATTAGACGCTGTTTGATTGAGCAGCAAATCCTGGGCAGCCTGTGTCTAGAATAGGGTTATTGTTTCCAGTTACTGGCGGTAGCCATCTTGCATTGTCTTAGCCAGCATAACAAAGTCTCAGAAAAAAGTCCATTGGCTGCGGCCATAGGATGACAGATTCATTGCTGGCAAAACAAAGACCAAGTTTGGACAACGCTTACAAAAATCACCGAAAATTGTTTCACAACAGTACACCCAACTGCTGCAATTGCAATGGTCCGACTGTGTAAGATAAGTGTGCTAGTCAGAGTTGCGCAGTTCATACACCAGTCAGACCCGTTCATGCGTATGTGATTGTGATAAGAAAAGGACACTGACAGCTCAGGAGACAGGCTCTGGTTTCCTCCTACATGACAGCTGCTCTCTATTTCACAGTCACATCAGTGAAGTACAGTACATGCAGGATGTCAAGTTAGGCCTTTGTCACAATTTATTCATGATCACATGAAGGGTAGGACTGACATGGAATCGACCCTACATCCTCAGTTGTGACAGGCGTGGGAGTGAGCACTGCGCCACTCTGAGAGCCCAACAATCATCATGTACATCACATGACACACTCATTCATATCAAACACTCATTTTGAATGATTATAAATATCAAACAGGCCTACCTTCTTCCTTGAACACTCTGAGTGTCCTCCTTCCGAGTGTCTTCTTCTTCATCCTTTTGTCCAGCCCTGTCGTCATGCCTGCCTCCATGATATAATCACCGCCGAAAGAGACAAATCCCCGATATAGTGAGCCAACCTGTTTGTATTTCCATTCTGAGAATTTGTTGTCTTTGAAAGTAGCTCTTCCCAAACAATGTCCACCTCGCTGACAAGTCACAGTGACCTCACCGTCCGCTGTGGCTGATACATACTGTACACGATCCCATAGCCAACCAAACTGCTGACTGATGGCGATGTGTTTGAGATGACGGTCTGACATTAATTCATACACATCAACATGTTGCTCTCCACGTGAGATGAACACCAATCTCCCTCCACAGGAGATGAAGTTGGAAGGGGATTTAACGTCCTCCGTGAGGACAACAGATCCGTCCTCACCAACAACGGTCACTTTATCACGACGACATTGACCACCACCAAACGAATAACCACCGTGTAAGATGACGAACTGTCGTCCGTCACAGACGTCAAATCCCCAAACTTCCCCGTCGACCTGGAACTGTGGAGTGGATCTTATGTATCCACTCACGGGGTCATACATGTGGATGGTGTATGGACCATGCCAACCTTCATTACAAACCGCCACCAATGTTCCCTTATCAGGGGTCACAGCCAGATGTAGCAGACCCTTGGTGTGGGTTACGATCGTTTGTTGGTGGACCCCTGACATGTCGAAAACGTCAACACCTATCTCGTCCCTATCTGGTCCATAAGCCACAGCGAACCTGTCACCGAGGATCACTATACTCCGTATGTCTGTTTGATATTTCTTTGTGAATAAAGGCTGACATTGCTGGATGTCCCTTGATCCCTTTGGTTGTTCAACCCCTTCTTGTCCCTGCAAAAGAAAAAAATGTTTGTTAGACAGATAGATTAACAGATTTGTTTCCAACTCTGATTGTTAATTGTGACACTATACCGGTACTCATTTATCATCATTTATTACAATGGTTCCACCTCCATTGTTGTGTGTATTCCATCATAATTATTCCATTGTTGATGGTACCTGACATCGCTGGATGTCCCTTAATACCTCAGCTTGTTGGTGAACCCTTTGTTGACCCTGCAAAAGAAAACAATGTTTAGACAGAGATTAACACATTTGTTTCCGACTTTCCATTGTTGATGGTACTGTGGACTATTATTGCATCAACCATTGTCAACTACCTGATGGACTAAATTTACCTCTGTTTATCTCATGAGCTCACATGCTACACGTGCCAGTAGGGCCTACCCGATATGACGTGCACCCTATGTCCTTATGAACAGATGAATGCACAGACGACGTCATGATGACGTAACGTCATTCATGATAGCGTCTTGGATCAGCCGTAGGCCGCCCGTTAATCAACTGTTTTTGTATGGCTAATCCTACACATTTATTTTTCTCGCCTGAGGGGGTGTGGGGATTAACCTATTTGGCAATAAAACACAGGATGCTGGTCACACGTACACACAGAATCAATATGACGCAACGGCGCCACCAGCACCCGCGAGTGATGTCATGGACATCTTGACGTTCGGCGCGCACGGGGCGGTCTGTCTCCACATTATCAGCGAATCTGCATGGGGCACATCTCATCAAAAGAGTTCCACAGTTACTGCACTTTGCAGGAAGAAATGCCAGTGAGGGGGCTGCTGTTGCAACAGTTCTATACATCGTCCACAAATCACGGAGAATGTGACGTCATTTCGGATCTTTGCATATACACAATTTCTGCCCTCCCAAAGACTGTCACGTAATAGCGCCTCTCCATCTTCCCCAGCTTCACTAACGAATACTTACCTGTCTCTCTCCATCAGCAGCATATGTTATCTTCCCAATATCAATTTTCGGCAAGTTACATTCAAGTGTAAGTAGGTTTTGTTGACGTTTATTGTACGCTTCAATAAAGGCACTCCCATCAACTTGATCAGTGAGTTGTCCTGCAGCCACCAGGTTTTTCTGAACAGTAGCCAACCTCTCCAAGTCACCCGGATGTGGTTCATGCCTGGATACGAGTCTGTTTGCCCGGCGAACAGCAGCATCCAGTTGTTGTATAACATTTGGTATCTTCTCCAGACAGGCCTTCCCATCCTCCATGAACTTGTAATCATCATTGACCTTGGCTATCATCGCCGTCTTCTGCTTCAAAATCTCCTCAATCCACTTCTCAGCGTGCTCCTCTATACGTTTGATAATTGCATTCTTCTCAGCCAGGGCAGAGGAGTCCATCTCCTTCAAACTCGCCTCAAGGTTCTTCATATCTTCTAACTGTCCCTCCCTCTCAGTCTTCACATCCCTCATGTCCTTCGTGATTTTTTGGCAGACTTCGGCTGCTTTCCCGACCTCGTGATCGCCATGCTCTAATATGACACATACATGACAGACAAGTTTGGAACAATCACAACAGAAATGTTTCTTTAGTTCATTATGAGTTTGGCATCGGGCATCCTTCCTGTTGATTTTCTTCAGAGGAAAGACCCTATGATGCCGAGTTGCCTTTTTCGTGCGGTGAATCTCAGTGCAGTCGTCACACATCGGAACTTGGCCACAGTCTTCACATGTATTAATTGCTTTTACCTGATTCATTGCCGTGTACTTGCAAAAGGTACAATACGAATCATGGGAAGTCATGGAAGTGCCTTTAGCGTCATCACGTGAATCGTTTTCCGAACCACTACAATACAAATCTTCATCAGAATCCTCCGCCTCGTGAAGGGAAATGTCTTCAACGCCATCTTTTGAATAATCTGCTAAGCCACTAACACCATCCACCGGTAGGGGGCTCTCAACTAAACATGTAGAACAGGAGATGACCCCTGTTTTCGGTCCCAATCCCTTCAGATGTTTGGAAAGGCACGTTTCGCAGAAGACGTGTCTACAACTACTCAGCATTTTCAGGACAGGTGGCGACTCCAGACACATGGGGCAGGTCGGATTATCTGTGGGGAACCTGGACGCCATCTTTAAGGGTCTCCTGAAGAAAAACAAGCCTATGAGTTACCATAGTTAAGGAGAGGACTAATTAAGTATTAGAACGTCACGATTGTGATTCAAATATTATAACTTGTCCATAATGAAGTCACCTTAATGTAGAAGGAAAAAGGGAGAAAACTCTCTTTACCAAACAATAAATAATTGGTGTAACCATGATAGTCAGCTATCAAACTTAAGACGTCGACTCTGGACAGTCAAATCATCATCGCCTTCCACCCTCACCATCTCATCCCGTCAATCAGCAAGTTTCGTATGTAGGCCTACTCACCTCTCTAAACGGTCTCATTACCTGTTTGTGTCCAATTGATTTCGGTCTCTATAGGCTTTCACCCTTCACGTAGGCCTCTGGTCACACCTTGGACATGAACAAACGGTCAAACAGCATTGAATGATGGTGAATGTTTCTAAATCTAGAAGTAGAAATTAAAATGGTGTTGTCAGCGAAAGAAATGTCAAATACTCGATGACATGGTCTGCAACTCTCTTCTTCTTTGTGCATTTCTGTTTTCGTTGCTGTTTTCGTTAGTTTATAACTGAATAATCGTCAACACGCTGAAGATTATCACCTTCTGATCCCATATTCATAAAACCTTTTTAGCTTAGTTGGTATATAGTTCTCTTCCTTGCTCTGTACAAACTGGGCACTTTAGCAACTAACTATGCCTAGCAAGGTGAGGTTAGTTTTGGCTTTCTGTGTATAGGGCGCTAGCTCACACTCAACACAGAGATGTACTCGATTCGAATGTATGCACACAGCTTTCTTAGCCGTCAGTTCTCATTAATAAGACTGTTCTTTTTCTAGGGATTCTTTTACTCTATCAAAACAAATTATAATCTAACAGTCCACAGTATTTGCAGGCTGACCTTTTTCGACAAATAATTCATTGTTCATGCCATAATTTCTTTGCTCAGTGCGTATCCCGATAGATGACGTCATCATGTTCTCTGCCTGTTCCCATTCGGAACACTTCGGGTCTTTCCGTCATTCTTCTGAAATCTGGCACAGTTTCAAGGCTTATTATACTTAACGAAATGACGAAATAAAGAAATAACGAAATGACGAAATGCCAATCTCGTCCCGAATTAGGCCACATCACACGATGTATACCATTGACCTACATATTGTTTTTCTGTACTGACGGAACAAGGTTGGATTTTCCTGTGATATTCACCTTGTTGGGAGCATTCATTTCATGGGGCATACACATTTCATAGGGCATATAAACTCCTCTTCTTTCAAGGGTCATTGGGTGACCTTTGTCATAAAACGGATCCACTTAAGACTGCTGTCACCTAAACTTCGAGGTACTTTTTGACAAGAATTAGAGGAACTTTAGACACCGTTGTTGTCGGTTTATATGGGCGGTTATTTCCGCAAAAAATCAATATTTATTTTGTTTATCCGAGGTTTTGTATGCAGACCGCGTATGTTGCGACGAGAGAAATTGTACAGAACTCGCGAAAGAACCAAGTTTAAGATCCAAGTTTCGCATCCAAGTTTAAGATAACAATTTCTCAATCGTTCACTAGATGGCGATTCAGCTGAATCTATTATCATAATGGAGGCCTAATCATTAACATAATGAGTATTCAGACTTTAATAGCTTGGCTTGGGTGGGCTACCATTGGCCGAGGGTACTCTAGTGTACATAAGGGCCTAGGCTGGTTCAACTCAGGCGCCATCTAGCGGACAATTGAGAAATTGTCATCTTAAACAGGTAGGCCTTTCCACATCGAGGGTGAGTTAGCTTGTATTTGGATTCGTCTGTGGGCAAGTCCAATATACCGGTACATAAAAGAGTTGTTANTAGGTCCAGCAACCATCCGTGGTGCTTGGACACTATTCTTTCCTTAATTGCTCACTCATCCTGTCTACACAGGTGTTAGTTCTACATTCGGCTTTCAGCTCAGTCTTTTCTAGAGTTTCAGATTGTAAAGTTCCACTTGAAAAAGACCCCGGTTGGGGTCGAAAATTCGTGAATTCTGGAGATTGACTTCTTGCTTATTATCCTGTAATTAGGAAGTAACCTACCTCAAAAGGAAAAGTGTTACAACCAGCCCTGGTCTCCCATAGGCCTATATATCTTAGCTAGGCCTGACATCCCAGCCACGATTTTCTGTTCGGCACACGGTAGGCTAGGATGTCATGCAGGCTTGTTTTTTGGGAATTCCATAAAGTCTCAAATTTTAACATGTCGAAGTGGCAGTGTTTACATTGCAACAAAGGGGCGGGGCATACGAGAATGAAATGGTCCATGGACCATGTGCTCACTGGGTTGGACATAATAGTCTAATGACAGAGGGAGGTACATATCAGTTATGAGCAATCTGGGTCAAGTCGTTCCCAGAAAAGACTTTGATGATTTTTGGGTTATGCCACCTGGTGGCCATATTGGATATCCGATCGGGCTGGAACTTCACATGCACATAAAGGTCATCTGCAGGGGACGACATAGCACATTGGAGCGCGTTGCAGGCCTTGCCTTTTGACGGGCGCGATCGCGCTTGCGCCCCAAAGCGCCCGTAAATTACGGCTGAGAAGCGCAGTTGATCGCGTCCCTCGCATTTCTAAGAAATCCCGCCCAAATACTCGCATCAACAAGATCGTTAGACTTCAGCTCTGTCTCACCTCAAATTGACAGTGATTCACCATACTTTGACCAAGAGGTGTTATACCAAGCTATAACATCTGTTGGTGAAACAGTCATCACGGCCGATGCTGCTGAACTCTGTCTCACCTTGAGTTGACGGTATAGTTCACTGTACATTGACCAACAATGTTATACCAAACAAGTCACAACCATCACTGAAACGATCATCACGGCCAGGCCAGCATGATTGACGGTTGTAGGTCAAGTGGTTTGCAGGTTCCTTTTGATCTCAAA
>NMRB01002589.1:30421-41654 GCA_002633025.1 Notospermus geniculatus | reverse complement strand
GGTTCGGAGATTGTTTGGACTACTCGCAGGGTACTGATGGACGCCTCGTTTAAACACGGGCCATTGAACCATCTTTTTTGAAGATGGGGATTTGGCCTAGTGGTTTAAGGCGTGCTGCCCCTTAGTGCTGGCGATTGATGCCACATGCGAGGGTCTGTGGGTTCGAATCTGGTAGGAAGCAATGTCTTTCACCTTGGAAACCCGATTTCTATTTCATATTCTACACTTGTATCTCCTTTATATATGACCCCTTGTATAACATAAAAAACTGTTTGGGTTCGGAGATTGTTTGGACTACTCGCAGGGTACTGATGGACACGGGCCATTGAACCATCTTTTTTGAAGATGGGGATTTGGCCTAGTGGTTTAAGGCGTGCTGCCCCTTAGTGCTGGCGATTGATGCCACATGCGAGGGGCTGTGGGTTCGAATCTGGTAGGAAGCAATGTCTTTCACCTTGGAAACCCGATTTCTATTTCATATTTGGGGTATATTGGAGGCTCATATTCAAACAGGAAAAACCCTCAATTGGCAGGGTTAGAAATTTATGAACACATGAGGATAGGCGTGTTGTTTCCACACACAGTGAGGGATCGACCTGTCTGAAGCTGAACACCTGAGGAAGGGGGCGGCTGTTTCCACCACGTAACTTGCGGGAATTTCAGTGCACGTTTACTTTGGGCTTGCATTTCGGCCATTTCGATTATTTCGGCCATTTCATTCCGGGTTTTATAAGTACCCACCAGTTACTTATAAAACCCGGAATGAAATGGCCGAAATGATCGAAATGGTCGAAATGGGATTGAAGAATAGGGAAAAAAGCAAATTAACAATGTAAAAATTCACTTATTTTCATATTTTACATCTCAAAAACCTAATTAATGCAATCTACCCTGCAGCCCCAAAACTAAATGTGCACTGAAATGGAATTCCCCACATGTTACGAAAGGGAAGTTGGAATTGTATTGCATGCTCGGTTGTTCCACAGCGCCATGTTGACATGATCGGAGCATTCTAGTGGAAGAAAGGTAATTTTGGCTATTTAGCCATAAAGTGAGCCAATCATGATGTTCATCTTTAAAAAAACTCCCGCCAAAATTAAAGGTTTGATCAGCTGTAAATGCGGGAAGGAATCATCTAGACTTTATTCAGGCAAAACTTTATACGGCAAAACTGGAACCAGTGTACTGCGTGGAAAGATACTGCACCGCCATGCGTGGCGACTGGCTGAGTTAAAATGAAACGGCCAAATGCCATCAACAATTTTCCTAACGGCAATTTTTATCTTGTGTCCTGATTTTATGCATGTTCCTATCATCCTATTGCATGGTTGCTACCGGTACATCTACTACAGACTTAAAGAACTCAATTTACTTGAAAAATCGTAATAGGCCACCTAAGTGTAAAGTCATTTCATCTATTTCGATCGTTTTGGCCGTTTCGATCATTTCGGCCATTTCGATCATTTCGGCCATTTCATTTCGGGTTTTATAAGTAACCATATGACGTCGCACCCTGTGTCCTTATGAACAGATGAATGCACGGACGACGTCATGATGACGTAACGTCATTCATGATAGCGTCTTGGATCAGCCGTAGGCCGCCCGTCAATCAACTGTTTTTAGGGCGTCCAAAGGTTAGATAATCAATACATGAAATATATAGTATTACGCCCTACTGTTCTGGCTATGGAAAAATTTCGACCAGATTTTGTGAAAAACGTCATCAAAATATACAAAAACGTCATCAAAATATGTGAAAAAGAATCATACTCCGTGAAAAACGTCATCACAATATGCATTCACGTGACACAGAATCCCATAAAACGTCATTCATGACCTTGAACACAATGAAATTTAGGTCAATATTCGATAGGGAATTCGTCTATGTGTATTGTGTGTTGATGCATTTTCTTTTCAACCTTAATAAAACAGTACAACGAAATTATGAAACTGTATTGGCATAATGTTTCTGATGACATGTTTCATTCAGCATCCAAGCTCAGGATGTGTTTTAGTGTTTTTGTCAATTCCCGGAATTGTCCTCTCGTTCCTCACGCAAGACCATGCTCCGTGGAGAGCCCTGGTGGAAGGAATGCAACCTAGGACATATTTTGTATTGTTGTTGGCGTAATTTACATAGCCTTCAGTTGACGTCATCGCGTCATGATCAGTGTCTCACTCATACATGTCATACACATTTTGCTCGATGCAAAGTTTGAGTGGGCCGTATAAACAACTGAGGGCATAAAAATAAAAAAAATCACTTACCTGTGTTAGTTATTGAATGACAGCAGCTGGATTGGCTTGGAAACCCGGGGGAAACAAAGCGAATATAGTCCATACGGCTTGCTGTATATCGCCATGGACGTCGCCTAGAACCGATTAACCTTAGCAACGACGTCACTGAGTTGTGGCATGCACGTCAATTATTGGACTGACAGGGAATTCGCCTATGACATGAGTGTAGTCATCCCCAGATTAGCCCAGGATGCGTATTTATTAATGGGCCTATGTGGTTTTGTTCCGAATTTCCTCACGTTTCTCACGCATGGCCATGCTCCGTGGGGAGCGGGCTATGACATTTGTGTACTGAATATTGACTGATGATTTCTCAAAATGGTCTCAGCTGTCTTTCCTGTTCGAAGTCCTCGCATCGTCATAATCAAGTGGGCCTAATGGCACGATCAACTAGTCAATCAAGTCACGTCTCAAAATCCCGCCCAACAGAATAGCAAACCAATCAGGAAATTCAAACACCACCCCCCTATGTTTTTTTAAAAACATTTCTTGTTGTATGGCTAATCCTACACATTTATTTTTCTCGCCTGAGGGGGTGTGGGGATTAACCTACATGTACAATAATAAAACACAGGATCCTGGCCACACGTACACACAGAATCAGTACAGAGGATGCGCAACTTTCCGACTCCGACTTCAACTACGAGAATGAATTGCAGTCCGCTATGGACATCCTTGATAAAAACGATGTGATAGAAGTTTTCAAATCGTCAAACACTATAAATTGAAGGCAGAAAAATTGGCCTTATCAATCGGAAGTGCGGATAAATAATGAATATTGAAGTCGTAATCCTAGTCGTTTCGACTTTGACACACGACCTTGACGACTACGATATTTGCGATTTATGCGCACTTCCGGTTGCGAGTCAAAATTATTCTTGCACAAATTTATGGCATTTTACGATTTGCAAACGTCTATCGCATTGTTTTTATCAAGGATGTCCATAGCGGACTGCAATTCATTCTCGTAGTTGAAGTTGGAGTCGGAAAGTTGCGCATCCTCTCTAATATGACGAACGGCACCACCAGCACCCGCGAGTGATGTCATGGACATCTTGACGTTCGGCGCGAACGGGGCCGACTGTCTCCACATTATCAGCGATCTGCAAGGGGCACATCTCATCAAAAGAGTTCCACAGTCACTGCAGGAAGAAATGACTGTGAGGGGGCTGCTGTTTCAACAGTTCTATACATCGTCCACAAATCACGGAGAATGTGACGTCATTTCGGATCTTTGCATATACACAATTTCTGCCCTCCCAAAGACTGTCACGTAATAGTGCCTCTCCATCTTCCCCAGCTTCACTAACGAATACTTACCTGTCTCTCTCCATCAGCAGCATATGTTATCTTCCCAATATCAATTTTCGGCAAGTTACATTCAAATGTAAGTAGGTTTTGTTGACGATTATTGTACGCCTCAATAAAGGTACTCCCATCAACTTGATCAATGAGTTGTCCTGCAGTCACCAGGTTTTTCTGAACAGTAGCCAACCTCTCCAAGTCAGCCGGATGTGCTTCATGCCTGGATACGAGTCTGTTTGCCCGGCGGACAGCAGCATTCAGTTGTTGTATAACATTTGGTATCTTCTCCAGACAGGCCTTCCCATCCTCCATGAACTTGTAATCATGACTGACCTTGGCTATCATCGCCGTCTTCTGCTTCAAAATCTCCTCAATCCACTTCTCAGCGTGCTCCTCTATACGTTTGATAATTGCATTCTTCTCAGCCAGGGTAGAGGAGTCCATCTCCTTCAAACTCGCCTCAAGGTTCTTCAGATCCTCTAACTGTCCCTCCCTCTCATTCTTCACATCCCTCATGTCCTTCGTGATTTTTTGGCATACTTCGGCTGCTTTCCCGACCTCGTGATCGCCATGCTCTAATATGACACATACATGACAGACAAGTTTGGAACAGTCACAACAGAAATGTTTCTTGAGTTCATTATGAATTTGGCATCGGGCATCCTTCCTGTTGATTTTCTTCAGAGAAAACACCCTATGATGCCGAGTTGCCTTTTTCGTGCGGTGAATCTCAGTGCAGTCGTCACACATCGGGACCTGGCCACAGTCTTCACATGCATTAATCGCTTTTACCTGATTCATTGCCGTGTACTTGCAAAAAGTACAATACGAATCATGGGAAGTCATGGAAGTGCCTTTAGCGTCATCACGTGAATCGTTTTCCGAACCACTAAAATACAAATCTTCATCAGAATCCTCCGCCTCCTGAAGGGAAATGTCTTCAACGCCATCTTTTGAATAATCTGCTAAGCCACTGACACCATCCACCGGTAGGGGGCTCTCAACTAAACATGTAGGACATGAGATGACGCCAGTTTTCGGTCCCAATCTCTTCAGATGTTTGGAAAGGCACGTTTCGCAGAAGACGTGTCTACAACTACTCAGCATTTTCAGGACAGGTGGCGACTCCAGACACATGGGGCAGGTCGGATTATCTGTGGGGAACCTGGACGCCATCTGTAAGGGTCTCCTGAAGAAAAACAAGCCTATGCGTTACCATAGTTAAGGAGAGTACTAACGTCACGATTGTGATTCAAATATTATAACTTGTCCATAATGAAACCTTAATGTAGGAGGAAAACGGGAGAAAACTCTCTTTACCAGACAATAAACAATTGGTGTAACCTTGATAGTCAGCGATCAAACTTAAGACGTCGACTTTGTACAGTCAAATCATCATGGCCGTCCGCCCACACCATCTCATCCCGTCAATCAGCAAGTTACGTATGTAGGCCTACTCACCTCACTAAACGGTCTCGTTACCTGTTTGTGTCCAATTGATTTCAGTCTCTATAGGCTTTCACCCTTCACGTAGGCCTGTGGTCACACCTTGGACATGAACAAACGGTCAAACAGCATTGAATGATGGTGAATGTTTCTAAATCTAGAAGTAGAAATTAAAATGGTGTTGTCAGCGAAAGAAATGTCAAATACTCGATGACATGGTCTGAAACTCTCTTCTTCTTTGTGCATTTCTGTTTTCGTTGCTGTTTTCGTTAGTTTATTACTGAATAATCGTCAACACGCTGAAGATTATCACCTTCTGATCCCATTACATATTCATAAAACCATTTTAGCTTAGTTGGTTTCTAGTTCTCTACCTTGCTCTGTACAAACTGGACACTTTAGCAAGTAACTAGGCCTAGCAAGGTTTTGTGAATGAATATGGGTCCTGCTGGCTGATGGCCGAGAGCTTTGAATAAGACAATGGGTCATATCAATAAAGAATAGCAAATGCTTTTAACCAAAAATAGATATATCTATTTTTGTTTTAACTAAAGGGCGTGTTCATTCTCATTTGAGACCAAGATTTGTGATCCTTGGGAAAACTAGAAAAGCAATGAATTGGAAAGTTGCAGGGATGATTCTATGGTGAAAATGATCAATATTGGATCAATTGTCAAGTCAATCATAAGTCATTATCTAGAACAAAAGGCTAAATTTTCAAGGTCACAGAGGTCAAGAGATTAATAATATGGCAATTTGGCATGTTTGTACCTAAATGGCTTTTATGGGGTTGCTGATGATTCCCATCACTGTGCTTCAAGCCAAGCGGGCATAGTGCCATTGGCACTATTTTCTGCTATGTTTCCAGATATCTTTCTTTACTCATTGTCTATGTGAATTTTATGTAAAGCGCCTTAGAGCCTCTTGGGAATACGGCGCTATAGAAATTTTGTATAATAATAATAATAATAATAGCCAATCAGAAAATTGCCTGCTTAAATATGGTGCTGTGGGCGGGAAATTTGAATTCACTTGAGAGACCTTTCATCATGTTCATGTCAAGGGTGTGGGGTGAGATTTAGCTTTTACAACTTTTTGGCACTTTTGGAGTGTCCCACACTCCCTACACTTCAGCCCCACCTAGGCCCCTATTTGGCCGCTGTGCATGCCATTTCATAACTTTCAAATGGAGACGAATCTGCGCCATCACATGATGGCTCTAGTTTTTTCTTGACAAAACTGGTGATAATGTGTCGAAAATATGGCATAAGTTTTTCATATACCTGTACCTAATCAGATAAACTGTATTTATCCCAAGATGTGCACTAAAGCAAAAGGCCTGTAGTCCAGATCTTGACATGCTCTGGCCCAGACCTGGGAGAATCTGGATGTATGGCCTGACATGGGCCGACCGCACAGTAAGTCCAATGGTGCTTTCGGTGCATATCGGTGGTTTAGTAAATGGGAAAATGCCCTATAACTAATTGCCAATCGGCACCGGCAGCACTATCGGACTTACTGTGCGGTCGGCCCTGGCCTATCAGAAAAGCCAAGTACTTCTAACACTAATCTTAATAAATATTTGTAGAATAAGAAATGTGGTGTATAAAAACTATAAGAAAGTTGCTGCCTCCTATACCAACAAAGTAACAACATAAATTTGTACAATAAACCTCGCTCATTATTTTTGTGTGTGTCAAAGTTTTCAGAAATGAGGCTTCATTGCACCACGCATATCATAAACTTTGTTTGAATTGAAAACCCTGACTCTCAAATATTGTGTATCAATGGTAACTTGAAAGTTACGGCTTACTCGGCCAAACAGAGTCCCTTGATCAGGGTTTTTTGATCGACAGGAGTCTCTGACTCCTGCCTTGTTCCTCTTCCACCACTCAGTGGTGGAAAAGGAGCGAGGTAAAAGCGAAGCTTACAAATGTAATGTGGCCTACATGAACATGGTGACTGATGACCTGTGCCCGAAATCAGGACCCCCCAGATCCGGACCAGACTCTTCCCACAGATCTGGGCCAGACATGTTTCCCAGATCTGGTGACAGATCTGGCCAAGTTTGCACTAGCGGGGCTGACCCAGATCAAGATGCCAGATCAGTACCAGACCTGGATACACTGTCGAAGCAGATCAGAACCAGATCTGGGCCAGACAGACACTGCTAGCTGGGCTCAGCCTGCTTGTATTCCACCATTCACTCAATAAAAAACAACTGTAGTCACATAGTAATCCAAGAGCAGAATTATCAGTTCTAAATCCACATCTCCAATAATCCACATGAAACCAAGGTTATCATCAGTTTTTTACATCTTAAATCCAATTGCATGTCACAATCAAATCGCTTTCAACTTTTAAAGCGGGCAAACAGTCATGACAGTAGAGAATACAGGGTCTATGCCAAGAACAGAATGTTGATCGTAAACCGTTCCCCCTGAAGGGCTCAAGGTCTACGCAGTACTAAAACTCTAGGCTATAGCTCAAGCAAGCACTCTGAGCTACAACATTGCAGTGACCCTTTGGCCAAAGAAAGTCTAAAGCGGCCCATACACGATCAATATTATTGCACAATATGAGGATCACAATGGGCAATATTATTGCCAATCTTTCTTCTGCCCATCATGCGAAAAGCACACGACCACCCATTTGGGCCCCATATTGTGCAATAATATTGCGCCGTGTATGGGCGGCTTAAGAAATTGCTTCGTAACAAAAAGAATTATTCAATATTATCTAACATCTTCTAGGACTTTCCTAGTCCCTATTCAAACCCTGGACAGGTCACGCCACTATCATCCCTTGCACCCTTATATTGGCATGTCTTTCATCTCCATTCAATTTCTTTGAAAACATCAAGTCACCCAAAACACCTTTATCAGGAATGGGCAAGAAATGACATTATGCAACCATAACACAATGTATAGGCCTATGGCACCTCCAACCCCCACCTAGAGAATAGAATGCTCCTACATTGAGCAACAAAAAGTGATTCTTCTGTCAGTTTCTGGTCATTGAAATGACCCAACATTATATTTTTAGGTCAGGGTGATCACNCTAACCTGCTTCTGAAATTGATACATCATTATTCATTACACAATTGAACCTTTAGTAGAAAACTGCCCAGTGATTAATTGTAGTTCCTCTAGATAGGACCAGATGGTGTCACTTAGTGTTTTTTTTCAGTCTTATAACATTGGTGGTATTTATGATTAAAACAATATTTTTGTGGCGCCACCTAGCCGTATCTAAAGGAACTATAATGAATTGTCGGACAATTTTCTACTCAGTGTTGAGATGATACAGGTTGTCCTACCTTATCAGCCTGCTGGTATTCCACCATTCACTCAATAAAAAACAACTGTAGTCACATAGTAATCCAAGAGCAGAATTATCAGTTCTAAACCCACATCTCCAATAATCCACATGAAACCAAGGTTATCATCAGTTTTTTACATCTTAAATCCAATTGCATGTCACAATCAAATCGCTTTCAACTTTTAAAGCGGGCAAACAGTCATGACAGTAGAGAATACAGGGTCTATGCCAAGAACAGGATGTTGATCGTAAACCGTTCCCCCTGAAGGGCCCAAGGTCTTCGCAGTACTAAAACTCTAGGCTATAGCTCAAGCAAGCACTCTGAGCTACAACATTGCAGTGACCCTTTGGCCAAAGAAAGTCTAAGAAATTGAATTATTCAATATTATCTAACATCTTCTAGGACTTTCCTAGTCCCTATTCAAACCCTGGACAGGTCACGCCACTATCATCCCTTGCACCCTTATATCGGCATGTCTTTCATCTCCATTCAATTTCTTTGAAAACATCAAGTCACCCAAAACACCTTTATCATGTTTATCAGGAATGGGCAAGAAATGACATTATGCAACCATAACACAATGTATAGGCCTATGGCACCTCCAACCCCCACCTAGAGAATAGAATGGTCCTACATTGAGCAACAAAAAGCGATTCTTCTGTCAGTTTCTGGTCATTGAAATGACCCAACATTATATTTTTAGGTCAGGGTGATCACGAACAGCCTGATTTGGCAATCCCTAAGATGAGAATGAACATGCCCTTTTGCAGTACAGATGCCGTGTACTACACTATCCTGTACAAATCTTAAGTAAAAGCATTTGCTAGCTTTTATTCATATCACCAAATACCTAGACTCCCCTAAGAGCCTTAAAAAAGAGAAAAACACGCCACCATATTGATTTGCAAACAACGATGTTGGAGTTCAGCCAAGACAGGAAGTGTGTCTGCTGATAATATTTCCCCGCGCCTCAGCGGGGGGAGACTTTCTGTGTATAGGGCGCTAGCTCACACTCAACACAGAGATGTACTCGATTCGAATGTATGCACACAGCTTTCTTAGCCGGCAGTTCTCATTAAGACTGTTCTTTTTCTAGGGATTCTTTTACTCCATCAAATAAATTATAATCTAACAGTCCACTACGGTGGCCCATAAGGGACATTTAGTTTTTATTTTATATTTTTATTTTTTCTACTTTTCTCCGCGGAATTAAACTTTTCTCCGCAGAAATAAACTTTGCTCTGCGGAAATAACTTTATTCCGCGGAATAAACTTTTCTCCGTGCGGAGAAAACTTTTCACCGCGGAATTAAACTTTTCTCCGCGGAAATAAAGTTTTCACCGCGGGAATAAACTTTTCTCCGCGGAAATAACTTTATTCTGCGGAATAAACTTTTCTCCGTGCGGAGAAAACTTTTCACCGCGGAATTAAACTTTTCTCCACCGAAATAAACTTTTCTCCACGGAAATAAACTTTTCTCCGCGGAAATAACTTTATTCCGCGGAATAACCTTTTCTCCGTGCGGAGAAAACTTTTCACCGCGGAATTAAACTTTTCTCCGTGGAAATAAACTTTTCTCCGCGGAAATAAACTTTTCTCCACGGAAATAACTTTATTCCGCGGAATAAACTTTTCTCCGCGCGAAGAAAACTTTTCTCCGCGGAATTAAACTTTTCTCCGTGGAATTAAACTTTTCTCCGCGGAAATGACTGATCTGAACTTTTCTCCGCGGAAATAACTTTTTCTCCACGGAATTAAACTTTTCTCCGCGGAAAAAACATTATTTCCGCCGAGAAAAGTTTAATTCCACGGAGAAAAGTTTTCTCCGCGGAATAAAGTTATTTCCGCGGAAGAAGCTTTATTTCCGCGGAGAAAAGTTTAATTCCGCGGAGAAAACATTATTTCCATGGAGAAAAGTTTAATTCTGCGGAGAAAAGTTTTCTCCGCAGAATAAAGTTATTTCCGCGGAGAAAACTTTATTTCCGCGGAGAAAACTTTATTTCCGCGGAGAAAACATTATTTCCGCGGAGAAAAGTTTAATTCCGCGGAGAAAAGTTTTCTCCGCGGAGTAAAGTTATTTCCGCGGAGAAAACTTTATTTCCGGGGAGAAAACTTTATTTCCGCGGAGAAAAGTACGAAAAAAATATAAATATGAAATGAAAAATAAATGTCCCCTATGGGCCACCGTAGTCCACAGTATTTGTAGGCTGGTCTTTTTCGAAAAATAATTCATTGTTCATGCCATAATTTCTTTGCTCAGTGCGTTTCCCGATAGATGACGTCGTCATCTTCTCTGCCTGTTCCCGGTAGAGGTGTTACCTATTCAGGACTGTCTGGCCCGAACTTATAAAAGATGTCTATCCCTTAGACAAGTCTAACTCGCCAAGACAAGTCTAAATCAGTCGTCTAGCTTAAACTGCGATTACAGAAGGATGTCTAGCTTAGACGTGTCTAAAACTGCCGTCCAAAGATAGACAACGGTGTCCAAATAACAAAGGAATCGCAAAACATGCCAGGGGGCTTGTTTTGCAGTTGTCTAAGCTTGTGATTCATTCATAATTTCAAGTTGTATGGTCTTAAAAGGTGTCCTAGTGGCCCTAGATTATCTGCATGAAAAGAAAATGTGGCTATGAAAGATATTCAAGGAATTATGCCGGAAAATTAGGTGGGCATTTACTTTTGACTAAGGGTGTACTATCCATCCATTCACAACAACAAATAGGCCTGTGTGACGAATGTGGTGCGATATGAGGTCATCTAAGTTATGCCACTTCACAATTGCATTATATAATCGTCTCAACAAAGGCACTGCCTTTGTTGAGACCATTTAATCACCTGTTGGACCTGACTAGCTAGACCGAC